>JAUTDX010001665.1:0-92554 GCA_030844895.1 Ambrosia x helenae | reverse complement strand
TTCCGGATCTGACAATTGTACTTTTCCCGTGTGTATATAGCTCATCATCGAGTAAAATGCATTCCTACTATATTCTCAATCTTAATGTCTCCAGCCCCGAAACCACCCTTAAGCATTTTCGCGAATAAAGAAGACGACACAGCCATACAGGTTTTTTTCAGCATAAAGCTTTTCATCTTCAACTAAGAAAGTTACACGGGACTCTTCTGGGCTATTATCATACACGTCTTTTTCCAAAGTTCCTTCAGAGAATGGTGGTCCTTCTGTGGCCCAGAAAGAAGGTGGCCTTTTCAACTAACTTACATAAAGCTTTGCAAGCATATCCACGAAGCTTTGACTTGATTGATTGATTGTAAAGGCTCCCAAAGTAAAGCTAATCCGTTGTTATCAACAAAAATTCTGTTCTGCACTTCAGCGGAACACAAACAAGCAAGAGCCCAATGAGATTTGTTGTTGAAAATTCTTATCAGAAGACTCAACAAAACAACATTCGGTCGAGTACCTTTCAACAGCAAATCCTTTCCTCCAATCTTTAATTGTTTCTAACACAAGATTACGATTGGCTCATCAACGAAATCACAACCTAGTACTTTTTGGACACCACCAGCTCTGATAAAATCAACAACAATATCCTCGCTTAAAGCGAGACCAAACAAAACGAACTGTGACAACCGTCACCCTTATCTTTTAACAAGTTGTCAAATCTAGTCCCGTGTACTTCCTATGTTTTTTAATCTAATAAAAGTTGAGTTCTTTCGTTTATTGTTTGGAAATGTTTACATTTTAACCGAACGCGTATATGAAATACATTATTTAATCTTGATATATTATAACATTTATAAAAAAAATATTAGTTATATAGTGAAATTAATAAAAAAGTTTTTAAAAGTTTTTTAAGATTTATAAAATTTAAAAACATTTTTTAGTTAACTTAGTTTAACTAAGTTAAAGTTTTACAAAGGGGAAATCTAACCAAGTTATAAATAAAACTAACTATGTTAAAAACTAAGGACTAACTTTGCCAACCATTGAAAGTTCAAATTTTGATTTCCCTCTCCCTGCAAACTCGTTTTTCCGGTCATTTTTTCGGCCGAGTCCGACTAACTTCCGGCAAGGGTTAAAACCCGATAATAATGACCTTTTATTGATTTTTGATGCGTTATCAATGTATCTCCATCATTCCTAATCGGTTACAAGGTTCATTAGTGTATTATAATGTTATAAGCCGATTTGAGATGGTTAATCTCCCAATAGACTCGTAGAGTGGGTTAGGCTCCAAGAATAAGAGATAGACTGAGACTTTACTAATTTTTCTTCTTATCCTTATCAAATGCAAAAGTACAATATTTAAACAAAACAATCATGCACTAACTGCTAATGCTATGTGGATGAAACATGTGAAAATGTAAAACTACTTTGCTCCTAAAAACGAATAACCAATTGCATAGTGGGGTGGGCTTTCATGACCCGGTCATGGTCATGTAACACTCCCGCTACCTTGAAAAGGTCCTTGTCCTCAAGGACGGAATGCTTATTCCATGGCGGTTTCCACTTGAGTCGGACAACGAAAATATTGGCAGTCCACACGTAGCGCCACGGAGGTCGCCATTCCTGGCGTGCAATGGCATTAGGGCAGTCACATGAAACGCCACCCACGGTGGCACCACTCCCCCTTCCGTATTGCACCGCTTGAAACTTGGTTTTGTGGACAATCCTGGGAAGAAAAGTGAGCCATATCCCCCCTTCTAAAGTTTTGTGGTTTCATGTTGGGTGGTGGTAAAGTTGACAACGCCATATGAAACAAGTTGGTTTCCATTGGCATAACCTGCTTTAACTCACACTGCCAAGTAAAACTTCATTGAAGGCCTCATTTTGACAGCATCTAATTGCCTTCAATGTAAGGACCATTTTGTATGCAACCATGTTTGATACCAATGGTTGAGAGTCTGTAGGGGCCATGTGAGTTGTGATGGTGTATATGTTGTCAATTTTTTTGGTGGTGCAACGTACGGTATTTGAGTGGTTGAAGTAACATGTGAAGTGGCAGTGGTGCAACGTGTGGTAGTTGGCAACGGGTTCGGTTTAGCAAGGGACTTGGATAAGGATAAAAGTAAGGTGTTGGTTTGCTCAAAATGAGTGGCTAAATCTTTGGCGAAGACGTGTAATTGGAAGGGGTACTTTTTCATGGCAGAACATTGCTCGGAGAGGGCATTGGCAAGGGCAGAGATGATAGCCGTGGAATTCTTCAAGTGGCGGTAGGTCATGGTGGGGAGGTGTGGAGAATCTCAATGAAAGCACCATTGTTATAAGCCTATTTGAGATGGCTAATCTCCCAATAGTCCCGTAAGTGGTTAGGCTCCAAGAATAAGAGATAGACTGAGACTTTACTAATTTTTCTTCTTATCCTTATCAAAACAATCATGCACTAACTACTAATGCTACGTGGATGAAACATGTGAAAATGTAAAACTACTTTACTCCTAAAAACATGCATATGAATGAATAACGAATTGCATAGTGGGGGTGGCTTTCATGACCCGGTCATGGTCATGTAACATATAACGCGTTTTATTCAAGCTGTAATTCGATTTTAATAGTGTAACCGATCGGAGGTTTAAAGTTTTATCAAATCATGACTTTTTGAACGTAAACACTATAATTACTTGATGCCAAACTGTTTCTGCAACATCTAACATCTTAAAACACTCTAAAAACCTTTAAAATTCGTTCAGTTTAGTCTCCTATTTACGATTTTCAGTTGGGTTTTGTCTCTTCGTGTTCGGCCTTCAAAACATATTGTGAGTTCTTGTTTTCCTATGCTTTGTATTCGTTTTTTGCTCATAGATTAAAAGCCCCATCGTTTTGATTATCAAATATGTAGAATTGGATGGATTGTAGAATCTAGGGTTAGGGTTCTTGTGGGTAGTCAATTTGGGAAGAAGATGAGTTAGGTATTATTATTTAAAAACTTTATTGTTCCAAATAAATCAACAAAGGTAGCACTTGGCCTAGTGGTTGGTGACTTTGTAATGAAACAAAGCAGGCCGGGTTCGAACCCAGGCACTGCCAATCTTTTCAGCATTTTTTTCTTTTTCTTTCCTTTTATTTTTGTTAATTATTATATACATATATAATACATATAAACTTAGAATATTCATATTAAATTCATGTTTGATCCAAAAATTATGAAAATTTAGGTGTAACGTCTTGACACCCTAAATAAAATTATCATATTTTTATTTTCTGGAAAATATTTTATTTTCATGTTTTTATTAATTTAAATTGTTTTAATCATAATTAATTGATTAAAAATTCATTTTGCATGTTTTTAACCCCAAAATTTTCTGGGAAATATTTTCTAATCCTCATAAATTAAAATAAAAATTATTGGTTTAGAAAACATTTATTTTTATTGATTTTTCCATTTTTTAAATCATTTAAACATGATTTAAATTCATTAAATCAGTTTTAAATGAAAATAAATTGAGAAAAATTATGGACAATTTATTCTAAGTATTTTTTCATCAGAATGTTTTCATTTTTCTCAAAATTATAATTTTTGAATCATATATTGTATTTTGCTATATTTATGCTTATTTAAATACAATAATCATTACACTTCAAATTAGATTTATTAATTAAATTCTTTTATCCAAAATGATTTCAATTACTTTTTCAGTAAATATTCAATTGATAGTAATTATACTACCTTTTCACATTTATAAACTTTGTCGTATTATTTTTGATATACAAGTTTTATATCAATTTGATTTATCGTAAAAACTATATTCCCCAAATTGACTTAGCAAACCCTAATGCCTTAGAACTCTAGATACCATAGACTTTTAAGACATTTCATTTATTAGTTTTCTTATACATTATAGTAGAATTCTTCGGAATTCCCATTTCTTAACTCACGTCAGCTTAAGTTGGATTTTGATCGCTTTTGCAAACTGTGAGTATATCTTTCCCCTTTTTCATGTTTTACTATTTTGGGGCTACTCATGTACACTATTATCAAATGTTATTCTTATACTTAATGCAATTCTCATGTGTTTTTGCTTTATGTGAATTTGTGTGTATTTTATGCTTAGTCAAAATCATTAACCGTTCTACGGCCTTGCATTTCAATGAATAGTACTATGGTATACCGCCTTGACTCTGTTGAGAGAATCTTGGTCATTGTCTTGTTAATTTATTATTCAAATGGTTATTCATGTGTTAGTCTCATTCATCTAGACTTGGTCTTGACTGATACTACTTATTACATAATTGCAAATGGTACCACACATGAATTGCTAAACACTTTTTCTAGTATATGTATTCAAAACAGGGTATGCTCACCGATACATTTTGTATTGACATATACTATTTTTGTACATGTTTCAGGTTATCTATAAGATGACTTTTAAGCTTTTGGAATTTTACTTAGATTTTGGATTCATTGTATTTCAGTGTAGTTGGCATTTAGAATCGTTATATTCCATTTCAGTGCAATAAACTATTTAATCAATGTATCTATATTTACACTTTTAGTCCATGAGCTATTGAACGCGCCACTGCGTTGTAGAGTGTTTGCTACTTGAATCAAGTAGGTCTAGTAATAATGGAATTGCACCAGCACGGGCAATCCCAGCTTGGTTGTGAGTATGAGGATCGGCTGCCAACATCCCGAGTGCATAGGATTACATTTCTTTTAAATGTCCGTCTGAAGACTGCAACATCTCAATCAGTGGATCAACCGAAAATATCCTTCATATTTTCGAAAATTTATGATTTTTTCAAAATAAGGAAAGATTGCAAAGGGAGATAATTATGTATGTGGTCTTTGATGTGGACCGGATACATTTTTGGGTTGGTGCATAATTTTCTATTGGATTGTTGACCAAGTTTTTATTTGTTTGGAAACTAAAGAAAGGGATGTTGGGTATTATGTTCGTTTCGAATGGATTGTGGGCCGATTTTAATTGGGCTATGTTTTTTTTTTTGGGTTTGAACTGGGTTGCATCCTCTTTTATTTGGGTTAGTCGTGGCTCTTCATTAGTAGGCTCCATAATTTAGTGATTGATCCGATTTGAGCTTTCCGGTTCTAATCTCTTGGATTACGATCACATGGGATTAAGCTTTCTATTTGGGCCACGGATTTTATTAATGAATTAGAGTTTGCGCCAGGTTTAATTTTTTTTTTGGCTGCGTCTGCTTGGACGGAAAGATTTATAGACGATGGTCTCGTTCACTGCTGGACCACTGAAAGAGAAGACCCAAGACTGAAAATCATCAGCTGGAGATTTTCTTTTAACTGAGCCATGAAAAAGACAGCATAAACCTAGGGGGATATTGTAAGGCCCAGAAATTGTGTAGGTTTATGCTTGTCTTTATCAAACGTGCTTGTATTTATTGGACTTAGTTTTTTGTTTGGGCTTGGGTCAGGCCATGTGGGCCAATGGGCTAGAGGCTCCTATATATTGTCATGTTTTCTTTATTGGTAGGTAGACCTCTCATAATTTTGTAATCATGTAGCACCTGGTGCGAACCTTGACCAGACGAGTTCTCTCGTGTGCAAGTTCTTAGAGATTGTACCAGACATTCCTAGAAAACGTGTGTAATCTTCTTAGCGATCATACCAGACGGTTCTTTGAAACCATGTGCGATTGAAGCAGCAATACAAGTTATTTCATCGAGTTTATCTTTTGTTCTTACACTCAATCTTGTTTTCCGCACTCAATTGGGTGTGTTTGATACCTTGAGAGGATTCTGGACTTACAATCTTCAATGCTAACACCTAACCTAAAACAATGTAGAACTCCAATTAACCTATCCTAAAGACTAAACAAATGTACAACTCTAACATACTAATATTTATACCTAACCTAAAACCATGTATAACTCTATTAACCTATTCGACTCTGGTTGAAAATAGAATTCATATTTACTGGTTTGAACATAATTAGTGACTTGCCTATACATGATTAATGAATTACCTGAACACGTGTTTTTTTTCCAATATGAACAATACCCCACAAAAAAATAGTCGTTTTTTTCTCCATTTTTTATATAACACTATAGTGCTCGTTGGAAAGATAATAAAACACTCATTAATTTGGTGTAAATTTTTCTTTAAAAAATCTCGTAGATAAAAGATATTAACGTTTAAAACTTACAGAAGGAAATATGAGAGAGAAAAATCCAATTTTGTTTTTAAACTTCTTTTTTCCTAAAATTAGTTAATGCCACATGGCATCCTACATGGCACTCTCAAGTGGGAGAATAACTATATGAGTGTCATGTAGGATTTGAGGCTTTCAATCTTCTATACTATATAAATAAAAGTAATTGTGGGACACGTGTCCTTATCTTAAGAGCATCTAAAATTAGTTTTTCCGCTGATTTTTCTCAACCTTTATTTTCGGTCAATCATTTTATTCTATTAACTAACTTTTCTTTTCTTTTGCATCTTTAGTCTCCTTTTATTCTATTAACTAACTTTCCTTTTCTTTTGCTTCTTTCCATATCCATCTTCAAAACCCTAACAACTATATCACCCCACACATCATTCCATCCATAGCCTCAACTGATCCTCCTCTCGAAGGTGAGTATATCCGAAAGTTTATTTCTTCATCTTAACTTTGTTTGGTCGATTTCATCACACACCTGCATATATTTTTATTAGGGATTTTGATATAAATCTTTTGCTATCTCTCTGTACAAGGTTAGTATACATGTTCGTGAGTTATATTTTATATGATTGTCTACTTTTAATTCAAGTCTAGAGCATTTTGTTATACCTTGTCAATTACCAAACCCTAATGGCGAATGACAAAATATTAACTATTCATGTATTGTTTGATTAGGGTTTTGTTATCCTATTCTCGATTTGGCCCCTGTCAAGGTTAGCATACGGTTTTCTTTCATATATGTGATGTTTAGAATTTAAACTAATCCATTCCAACATTTCATATGTATTGGATATATTGTGGTTTTGATTTTTTTTTATAGTCCTTGATTTTAGTAGTAATGAATGCTAGAATTTTGACTAACTGTATCAAACTTTTTCATCATTTTCGATTGAATATTGTCACGATTACGACCTTCACTTCATGGATTATGTTTTTTAAAATTTGGATTCAACATTCCTCAGATGCTTTTCAATCATATGTTCTTAAATTGTGATTCATGATTCGTAGACTCTCTTTGATTTCATTATTTTATTTTTGATATTTATGACTGTTATGTTATTAGGGGTTTCGATTCTATGTGGCAATGAGATTGACAGATTACAACCATAATGTATTCAATCAATACCGACTTGCAGATTATTTATTCACTTGCTTTTATTAGTTGCCTAATGAATTTAAACCAGATATCTTAATTTTGTTCAGTTTTAATTTAGTTGATGTTCCTGTCTAGTTGTTAGTTTAAGTGTTTTTTGTGTGTTTGACCTTTATTTGTATCTCATATTTTAGAGCTAACCCGTGTAGCACACAGGATCTAACCTAGTTATATCATAGATTAAAATACAAAGCTACAATGAATTTCGAATTAGATCATAATTACATCAATCTACTTCGTGACTATCGTTTAAAAAAAATGATAACCAAACTGCCAAAGCAAAATTCGAATTGGATGTTCTTTTGTTTTATATTAATATTCTTTTAAAGCTTATTTTTGTATTTTTGTAGTTTTGAATCTTTGTTGTTTTTTTTAAAAAAAAAAAACTTCGAATTATTGTATATTATGATCATGTAATGTTCATTGTCGTTTGCATTAATTCCAAAACACTAACACAAAAAAAAAAAAAAAAAAAAAAACTTTTAGTTGGAATATGATGATCTCATTTTTTTTTAATGAAATTGGCATTTTGCAATGATGCCAATAATATTAATAATCTAATCAAGCAAATGAAATAAGTGAACTAGAGCAGAAACGTTTCAAGAACTCGTGTTTTGTAGGGGTATTTTAAAAAAATGGTTCGTAACCGGCTTGAAAACACCTTACCATCCGTTTTGTTGGTTTATGATATGAATACTTTCGTTTTTTATCATCCTCTCCAGACCGGATTAAAATTAGCTAAAACCAAAACATTAGGAGTTATTTATGCACATTACACTCATGCATGTATATTTTCGTAGTTATATTCTTGTGTAATTGACTCGGTAGAGCGAAGAGCGAGAAAACAACAATTAATGACTATGCCACATGTTGACATAGGATAGAAGTCTGTCAAAACCATCATCTTTTAGTGAGACTAATTCCGATGACTTCTTAGAAGTTAGGGGCTGTTTGGTTATTAAGTACTGAATCAATAAGAGGTCTGAATGGTTAAGTGCTGAATCATTAAGTTGAACCTTTTAATGGTTAGTTTTCTTGTCTCACATCAGTATGAGAGCATTAATAAGGTTCAGTCTAATTCAGTGCTTAATGATTCAGCAACATCCCAAGTCTTAATGGTTCAGCCTTAATCATTCCATTCAGAAGCTGAAACAAACACGCTGAATGTTAAACTATTCAACACTGAATGACTCAGAGCCTCACTAAGAGGCTTACCAAAAAGCCCCTTAATCTTTAGTGAAAGGATAAGAGGACACATATTTGTCATATCACGATACCAAATGATAGCTAATCAATAAAAAAAAACAGTGGGGGCATCAAGACTTAAGAGGGTCCACCAACCCATCGAGGGTTGTTGAAAAGGTTATGGTATATGACCATTCTATGAATTTTATTGGATGTAGTCACGTCATCTCTCGTATTTTCTTATGAGGTGGTGAGTTGCTTGGTAACCCCCTCCCCCTTTTTCATATGATTAACGCACTCCTATATATAAGAAAAGTAGAGAGATGATGTAACTAATTTAATAGATGAGAGACATCGTACATCCATTAAAGAGTTGAACCATCTAAATAACCATCAACCCTTACAAAAATGTGATTTCTTATGAATGATTGCTTGTTTTAACTATTGTTTCCATAAATATGAAACAACTTAATGCATGGTGCAATAAAACAACACGTTAAGACAACCTGCAACGGTTGCCTTGGATCCAGGATGGATGGCATGGCACCCCAAGGACGGCCATTGAGTGGCCATGTCCGTGGGACGTTTTAGGATCTTCAGCATGGCTATGGTGGTGTTTTTATTTTTTATTTTATTTTTATATCACTGGCGTAAAAGTTGGTAATTAGGTATCATAATTCATAACATCGTAGACAATGAATCATATGCAAATGATATTCAAACCTTTTCCACGCCTTAATTGGAATACACATCACACCCACCATGGCACCATCAGTACGAACACATCACACCCATATCCCCACACTAGTACGTCTCGAGGCTTAGTGCTGGTCAATCCAATAATTATTAACCTTGTGCCCAGATTACAATTGTGTTAAAAGAGTTGTTAACTTTAAACGGGTTTTAACTATTACTCGTCTTGGAGTTACGAGGGTCATAAGATCCTGAAGAAAACGTCTCAACTGATCGGACACTTGGAGAAACAACAAAGACAGTTTGCCCAACTTCATTCACTGAAACCCCTGCTTTTAACTTAGAAGGAATCCTCTCAATTTTCATGATTCGATTTAGATTGTAAAAACATGTAAAATTGTGAATTTGACAGTTTAACTTTAATTTTCCAGCCAATTTAGATTCATCCTACAACAGTTACTGAAACTGATGTAATAATACTTCACTAAGAAATGTTATAAGTATATCAAATATGGTGTGTATTTATATTTCTATATGCATTCACTGTCATTCTCTGATGAAGTAAAACAGAAAAGAAAGCGAGGGAATATAATATTTTCCCATCAATTCAAGGCATAAGAGAAATGTTGTAACATGAACAACCAACATTATATCCAAGTTTAGGAACACATTACTTTCATGTAAAAGCATGAGGTGTCAGATACTACCTCTAGTCAAATGCATAAGGGTCGTCTGCATACGGGTTCAATGACCCTTCTGTGAAAAGATCGCCTATATTAGGATGATTCTGTTGACTCGATCCCTTCATTCGCTGTTCAATGTACGCGCGTTAAACAAGTGCAAGACAGTAACTATTACAACACGCAGAAGACTGTGACTTAATTACCTTGATAGCTTCCCTAGGGGTATTGGCTTTTGGTGTTTGCCTCTTGTTCTTTTTTGAGTCCTTCCAGAAGGTTAAAACAAAATGTCAATACAGATTAACAATAAGCATAGGTGTGAGAGCACTTGCTTCAGACAGGAGTAAGATCATATTCATACCTGAAACATGATCGTACTTTTTGTCTTTCGCCGCTTGATTGTTGTACCATGGGAAGTTTCAACTTCGTATTCACGGTGAGTTACCTGCTATTTCCATGATAGTGGCCCAGAAAGTGGTAATTAAGTTAGAGCCCTTGAGCCTCATTTTAGTAAATAAGCGTGTATGCAGGCGCGTGTGTGTGTGTGTATGTGTCTGCATATATGCATGTGTATGAAGATGTGGATATAAGATACCTTTTTACTATGCTTAGGGATGTTGATAACGTTTCCTGGTTTACCCTTGTCTGCTTTCTTCAGCATGCTGGTTACGGGTGATTGTGTTGCCTTTATGTAAGGCAAATCCTACATACAAGAGAAAGACAACTGAGATCATATAGATATGCTGTAAATAGTTGATCTCGTTTCCGTGTATCAAGTAAGAAATACAGGCCTTTCTTGAGGTCACTTCCTGGTCTTCTTGGGGCTGATCACTCATTACTTTCCATTGCAACTGCAGCAAAGCCTTCTGTCTCTCCTCCTGTGATAAATACCATCTACATTAATCTGGCAATTGATAGTTATGACACATTCATCAAGAAACGGATTTATTTGGGTAAATATGCTGCCTATGGGTTCATTTGGGTCTGCACAATTCTGCCTATGGGTTCATTTGGGTCTGCACAATTATACAATGGGTCAATTGGGCCACTATCATAAAACTTGCTAACATAAGAGAGGGAGAGCAGCACCGACCACCAGTGTGTCGCCACCACCGCTGCCCAAACCAAATTGATACTTTTTAAAATTCCATGTATGTTATAGAACCAGAAACTGGATTCTATCAGTACGACTCAAACTCGTCTCACCCATTTACCTGACCTGACCCTGTTTTGTGAGGCTTAATATGGATGTTGATAAAATAGAAGTGGATACTAATACCTGGAAAATCATAAAGTTGAATAGCTGATAAGTATACATACCCTATCCTTTTGGATATTCAACTCCTCTTCAAGATGCCTACACTCCTCTTCATGTTGAGATCTCAATTCCTTCAACTCCGCTTCATATTGATTCTTGAGTAACTTTGTTTTCTAGATAAAATGTGAAGTTAGCAATTTATAAGTGCAAGTATGCACTCATCATGAATCAGACTTCAGCACCATGGATAAGGATTTAAGTACCTCTCTAAGTTCATTTTCAGCCCGAAGTTGCATCTTTTTAACCTCTTCAACATGATTAGATTTTAAATCTGCTTCCTTCTTCTCATTCTCTTGCCTGGTGCTATTAATCTGCAAATGAGCACAACAAAGGTTTAATTACTATTAATGTGCTTTAAACTTTAAACCAAATAAACACACAATAGTTACCATCCAAATTACATACCAAAGCAGTGTGTTCTCCCTTTATCTGCGTCAGTTGCTGCTTTAATTCCTCTTTGCATTCTAAAAGCTTTTGGTCACATTTCTTTTCCATATCTACAATTGCCTTTTCAGCCTGAAAGAAAAGTCTATTCAAGCACAATTGGAACACCGGAAAACTCAGTGAACAGAAGATATTAAACTTCTAACCTTTTCCTTCTCAAGATTTATGCATTCCTGTTTTTCCGCTTCATATCTCCTCCGAATATCATTTATAGCCTGATATAGTTCAGTACTTCAGTGTCAGTTTCCCACATCATCTCAAAGCTTTGTACAGAAACAAAGACGTGACAATAAACCTTACTTGATCATTCTTTTGAGAGATTTCCTTCAAATGCTTTGACAATTCTAACTGTTTACTTCTTAACATCTCATCATATTGCTTCTTAGCTTCTGTCAGCTTAGCTTCGGCTTCAGTGAACAACTTCTGAGCCTCTGCCTTTTGATCTTTCAGGAGTTTCTCTCTTTCATTAAATTCCAAAACAACCTGTTCCTTCTCCTGTAGTAAGTTATTAAGCTCATTAAGTTGTTTCTCCAGTGAGTCTACATGCTGCTCATGCTGCAGAATCTCCTTTTTCAGAGTATCTGTTTCCTCTTTCATTCTAAGTATCTCCGATTCAAGATTCCTGATATTCTCTTTATTCTCAGTTTCAGCCTCCGAATGCTTTAACTGATAGTCTTGCTGCATGTTTAACAGCAAATACTGATTAAGCATATTACACAATAGCATGCTGATAAGTTATCTACCAATCAGATTTGTGTGAAGTGTGCACCATTTGCATCTCTGTCAATCTAGAAGCTTCAGATAAAGAACGGATTTTATCCTCCAAAGTCGTAATCAGGTTACTCATTTCAGCCTTCTTTGAATGAAGTGTTTCTGCTTCAGACTCTAGCCTCTGAACTTTCTCTTCTGCTAAGTGGCATTCTTCTGCATGCTGGCCTATTGTGAATTTTAGATCATTCTGGAGGTCAGTGATCTTATTCTTCAACTCTTGATTGACCAACTGCAATGCGTCATTTCCTGATGTGGCAGTCAAAAGCTGACCGTGAAGCAAATCAAAACGCTGTTGTGCCTTTTGTGCTGCAAGTTTCTTTTCCTCTTGTACTAACTCGAAGCAAGAAGAATGTAGAGCATCAACTTCAATAACCTTCTCCCAAAAGGCTAGACTCTGTTTATCCAAATCTGTAAGCTTAACAGTAAGCATCTTCACAAAAGTTTCTAGATTCTGGTTCTCCTCCATCGCTTTGTCTAAATGCTCGGTATACATCTTGTTACTGGCTATAAGATCAGTATTATCTTTCTCCTGTTTTTCACATACTTCTTGCATGTTGTTTAGTTTAGCTTCCTTTGATACTAGCTCAATTTGCAACTCACTCAATTTGGAGTTCAAACCCTGTATGGTTGAGTCATAAGATGATTTACGCTCTTCGAAGTTCTT
The DNA here is from genome assembly GCA_030844895.1 of Ambrosia x helenae. Taxonomy (NCBI): domain Eukaryota; kingdom Viridiplantae; phylum Streptophyta; class Magnoliopsida; order Asterales; family Asteraceae; genus Ambrosia; species Ambrosia x helenae. The sequence goes on along the minus strand of JAUTDX010001665.1, from coordinate 79,470 downwards.
GATTAGATTATCTGTAAAATATAAATAAATTGACACGAAAATAATTAGAAATCGTAGTTGTGTATCACACCAACACATAGAGAAATAAACATAAAAATATCTTTAAGTGTTATCAATACCTTTTTCATTAATGAGACTGAGAACCTTGTCATGTTCATCTCTAAGTTGTTTCTCTACATTATCCTTGTCAATGCTAAGTTCCTTCAACTCTTTGTCACCTGCAAGTGTTAATTCACACATTCAACGACATAAACTGAATTCTGCAAAATGAAGCCCTAATTGGAGTCACAATATAATGGGCATTATAACAAGGAAGATAAAACTTACGAGTCCTAACGGTTTCTTCTGATGATTCCAGCCTCATAGAGAGAGACTTCATCTGTCCATTCAGATTGTCTAAAGCTACTGAAGTTTCAGACAGCTTATTTTCGAAAAAGACTTTGTCTTTCTCAGCTGTAGAAGCAGCACCATGATAATTACATCCATGGTTATCTCATTATTTAGGAATCAAGAATCAACAATAAACCTCTTACCATTCTGAACCTGATCAGCTAAAGTTTGTAACGTTTCAGTAAGCTGATCGCATATGGCCTTTGTGGAGGAGAACTTTGACTCTAGTCCTCTCCAAAGTTTCTCATCTTCTCTGTGCTTCACTTTAAGCTTTGCATTTTCATTATAAGCATGCTGCAACTTCTCCTCCAACACATGAATATGGTCCGATAATTTCTTAACCTTGGAATTCTGTATCCATTTCAATTTTTTAAGAGTAGATCCACAAACATCACAATGAATACACAAATATAACACATATACACACATGCTCCAAGAATTTCATGAAAGCTTTTATTTACAAACAGCTTATGCACAATAAAGGAGAAACTATTATGCCCAAAAAGGATGTAGCTTGTGTTCTAGGAAGAAACAATCAGAACAGCCTTCATAAACAAAGAAACAAGGGTAACAATATCCAACTAGTTCCTGTGTATCATATTCCACTACTAGATTTGCAGTTATTTATCCTGTATGCTCATATCTTCTCAATTCTATTCTACCTTCTAATATAATAAAATGCTATTTGTTAATCAATTTTTCAGCATGCACACACATAAATACGTATTCCACTGATAGCCAAACCATTGGTAGGGTCTAGGGAGGCTCCAAGGTCATATCCAAATATCAAAGTCATGTAAAAACATACATAGGCACATAGCTACTACAATTACATAATGTTATAAAAATATTCTTAGTAACCTACCATTCAGGCAATTGGTGAAAACATAAAATAGCCGGATAACACATCTCATAAAAACACACATACAAGCAGTTACATGCAAAGTCAACCAAATCAAGCTATCCTCCTAAACGTCCTTAACTTGAATCCTACGTCTCCACAAACTCCTATCGTCAACCATTTCTTAAAGAACTACTAACACTAAACGATACATAAACACACACTATTCGTTTTCTACAATGACCTTCCATCCAATTGGACTCTAATTATGAGCCAGAGAGAGTGACCTAAATTACATTACTACAAATACACAATAACTTCGATACAAATTATCCGATACGAATGCTTCCGTTCACCTCTACAATGTTCCATATAACGTAAGCAATATTACTCAAAAATAACATCATACTATAAATTATTACATCATACACATTAATATGTTCAAATTTGTTGTAACAGACAGATATATATACATAGAGATATAGATGTTGATCATACCGCTAGATCTAGATCTGTTTTGGAGGAAGCTTGCTCTTTAACCAATTTCTCTACAACAAACAACACGAGTTACGTAAACGAACAGAAATTAAGCATAAAAACGTTATGAACAGTAAGCGAAAGAGTTTTTGATGAAAAACCTGCAGCGAGCTTCAAATTAGCGAAACTTCCTGACGAATTCGAGTTCGAAGGTTGTCGAGAAGAGATGTTGAAGGTTTTTGCAGCTACTGGACTAGACGAAGACGATCCTAACGAGTATTTGAACCGATCGAAGCTCTTTAAGCTGGATAATCCTGCTAGCTTGCTCATGTTTGGATTCAGGTTATCTACATGAACAGAAATGTGCAGGTGTTGTGATGATCAACAGGTCTAGATGATCTACATATGAAGGTGTAAACGATGAATAGATGAATCGCATGAAACCCTAGAAATATTGTGTTTGGAGAGAAGAATTTGTGTGCAAATGATTAAGGCGCGAAGTAATTTGATAGACGTTGGTATTTATAGTAGAACGAAAGGCGGTTATTGGGGTAACGGGTAAAGATCCGGTGTGTGACTCGTTACTGTATAGCAGGAAGTGACGGGTCTGATTTCAGACTTGTCTCCAACAGGTCTAGATGTCTTCGACGTCGGAGACAAGTCTGAAATCAGACCCGTCACTTCAGCATGACATATCATTATAGAGCTCGAACTATAAAAACTAACATTTTCCTCTAATGCTAAACCGATCTAAATCTTCACATCACACTCTAATTTTATGTAAAAAGATAAATTAAAAAAATGTGTGTGTGGTCCACAGTCCCCACCCCTTAGATTCGAACGAGTTCGCTTGAGCCGACCGGACCGGACCAGACCACTCCTCACCTCATCCTCCAATGCGTGCAGCTGTCCGGATTTAGAGTCCGGAGTTTCGCCGCAGTCTGAAATGGATGCGATGGAGATGCCCAAAGGTAACATAGTAAAAGGTAACAAAACTATCCCTAATTTACCGTTTGATAATTACAACATAAAAATTACTTTAAAAATGAGATTTTTTTTTTTTCAACGTGGCTTGTAACCTAGTGGAAAACATACGCAAGGTGAAAATAAGGAGAAATTAGCTGTTAAAAAATGTTCTAGATCAATTATTATAATTTATGTCAATAGTACAACTTTTTTGAAATTAAATAGTTACTAAACATATAAAAGTTTGTCAGGTTAACTTACACATGAACACCATAGTCAATCAAGTCAGAGTTGGAAGGAGAAATTAGCCATTAAAAAAATGTTCTAGATCAATTATTATAATTTATGTCAATAGTACAACTTTTTTGAAATTAAATAGTTACTAAACATATAAAAGTTTGTCGGGTTAACGTACACATGAACACCATAGTCAATCAAGTCGGAGTTGGAAGAAGAAATTAACCGTTAAAAAAAATGTTCTAGATCAATTATTATAATTTATGTTAAGAGTACAACTTTTTTGTAATTAAATAGTTACTAAACATATAAAAGTTTGTCGGGTTAACTTACACATGAACACCATAGTCAATCAAGTCGGAGTTGAAATGCGGAAGTAGTACTAATTGTTGTCAACAGGGATAGTTTCTTATTACTTGTCAACACGCCATGTGTCTTAATATTATTTCATGAACCCTTTCATACTCGCTAACGGTCTCGCCAATCAGTTGCGCCACGTTGATGTTACTTGGTCTACCGACTTATTATTCTTATCTAAATGTTGATGAAAATTGTTAAAAGACTTGCCTCCAAAACGGATACGTATCGGCCATTAAACCATCGGTCGCGTTCAACCAAGCCGTTGTGAAGGCTATGTCTTCATCTTTGGTCGAACCTCTTGACATTTGAGAGCAAAAATTTAGTATTTGTGAGAGATTTGAGAAAGGGTGCTTGAAAGTGTCCAAGGGATGTGTGTGTATGTAGCATAAAGTCCAACATCACCACAACCCCATGAATGGCCACTAAATTTCTCTGTTATATAGTTGTGAAATGTTACTTTAGTCATGCTAAAAGGCAAAACATTTAAAAAAAGGTAAAAAATATATATATTAATTAGGTGGGGCTCTTAAATATAAGGACCATCATAGTTAGAAAAATGTATACCACCGAGCGCATCTATGAAATTATTAAACCATGAGGAGCAAAGATGCAATATCTACGAAGCATATAGACCAATCGTGTAAGTGAGTCATAAGAGAATGATACTAAAAGACTAATCCGTTATGACATAACAATGATGTAGGTAGTTACCGAAAGGCACACTCATTGCACAAGGCTAGTTTGTCTGTCGCCTAGGTGCAAAGTGTAAAAAAGCACGCGCTCAAGCCCAAAGGAAATCCGAAATAGAGAATGCCGACCCCAAATACATACCTTTCCATTACAGGTTCAGCAACCAAGATCTATATGTACGCACTTTCTTTTCATGTAAAGTAAAAAAACGTTATCATTTCTTATTTTCTTACATATGCATACAAGGTTTAGGTATGTTTCAAGTTGGATTGAATTTGACGGAAAGAATGCCTAGCATGGTCAATGGTGGCACCGAGCGGGCCAAATTGATCCCAACCCGAGTGGTTAACTGTTAACATGAGCATGAGTTTCGAAAAGTATGTCAATCAAGACCATAGGGCGTATTTCTGCAGCCGTAACAAAACAAGAAAACAATCACTTGTTATTAAGATGTCATCTACATGAAAAGAAACATGGGACCGATCTTTATTGGCTCACACACATCAAAAATCAAGAAAACTCAGATACTTGTCTAGATATGCACACACAAGGAATTTGTGGTCTTCAACTGCTAAAAGCAGGGCAAATTAAACTTTTGTAGGCCATGTGGCTTGAGCCGACATTATTATTCCCACGATCACACCAAACAGCCCCAATGCACTACCGAAGATTTCAATTACAAGAATTTTCACAAAGAGTGAAGAGTTTTGGGCATCAGAAAGGGCGCAGCTACTCCCGATAATCCCCACACATAACCTGTCAAAAGAAAGGTTAAACAGACAAATAAATTAAACAGCAGTATTTAATTAAAAAACCCACTCTTATTTGAGACTTACCCGCATACAAGATTTGCAAAACCGACTATGATTCCAGATGCAAATATAGCATATCCTGCTCTAAGAGACTCGGGCGCGTATATTTGTGAAGATGGAACACTTTCCAATTTTGTTTGTAGAATAATGGCAACGATAACACCATATATAGCAACGGCTTCACAGAATATGACACTGTCATCACATGCATGTTTGATTAACTCATAGCCCCAAGGGAGGGTTTCTTTAAATAAGTTGTGGATTTAATATAAAATTTGAGTAACTTAACATATAATTTGATGGTTAAGGAATCGGTTTAACAATACAAGCAACGCTTCCAGCCGATGTCATATATTTCATATTTGCTAGAGTTCTTATTTGTAATGATATGAAGCTGAGATATAAAGCTTTCATAAAGATAGGTCAATTTTGGTTACGTACTTATGTTATATCTCTAAGGGGCTCAAATTTTAAAACTAAAAGATTTAACTAAAGTGAATGGGTTAAGCGTCACAGACTCAAACTAAGCAGAAGAAGCAACACAAAATGAGGTCAGAAGCATAGCAGAACCAAAGGGCAAGTAACCTAGTGGTACCAAGGTGTATAGAAAAGCTATAAAAAATTGCTTTATTGATTAAAAAAAAAAAAGCTATACTATTTTGCAATAATAAAGTTAGAATAATCATATTCAGCATATATAGAACTAAACAAAATGAATAAAACAGTATGAGTGAGTCGAGCTGCCAACCCCTTGTAAATTACCCATTTTGACCCATTGTCCAACTCGCCCATTTTCCTCCCTTGGTGAGATTTCCATCTTATGTGAATGATCACAGTTATTCATTGATCTGATGCAACTGGTTCTACCATATTTTCTCTTAATACTGAAATTTTACATTCAACTGTACTTTTTAGTTTTTGGTGATGCTAGTAGTTTAATCTGTTCAGGCATGCAGAGAGTACACTATTTGTTTGGATAAACACTTTAAACTATATATCCAAACTATTCTATTCCAAGAAGCAACACTGATTTATGGCAACAAAAACTCAAAAGACTGCCTCTTACCACAAGTCCACAAATGAGTGGTATGAGATTAAGATTATCCAATAAAGAAAAGGGAAAAAGATAATATAATCGAGACTCCATAATGCCGCTTATTTTTCCAATGGGTTCAACAAACAAGTGAATGATGAAATAAAGCATCCAATATTTCAAACAAAGGGACAACATATCCATGATTCTACAAACTTGTAGAAGTATTGTCTACTAGCCAGTGCTTTTAAAGGTCAGTCTTAACAACCTCAAATGATGCCGAAAGATATTGTCAAACTTACTAATCATAGCATATTCAGAAGCAAAGATGCTTGCAGTTCATGTTTCTTGAACGCATCATTAAATGTATTTGTAGCATAAATACATCAAAAAAACGTATAGACAGGGTGGTAAGAATACTTTCTATGGTGAAATATCATGGCATCCTCATGGCATGGTATCATGGCATCCTCATGATATGGTATCACTACCATATTGGCAAACACCATTTGTATACACCCTCAATTGACACTACCAATAGCTTTGCTATTTGTGGGATTTAATGGGTATGGTTGTTTTCGGTTGTTGTTGTTGCCATTTGCATACACCATGCTAAAACTAATAGAATTATCAAACAACTACCATCCTATAGTAGCCAGCTTTTTTATACAGTTGCCTAAGCCTCTATTCCTAAACACATTAAAGCCTAGATAACTGAGCAATTTGAGACCTACTCAATCCTTCCTACAAACGACTGATAGTTAACATCACTTTGGAACCACATCCAACAAAAGACGAAGTAAATATATTCTTGGTTTTAAAATGGCGCACCTAGGCGTGAGGAGGTGCAACAAGGCTCTCTTGTTTCTTTTTCGCTCAGCGCTTAGACAAAATACATTAAGCGCACAAAACACGCATTTTTAGGATTTTTTCTGGTTTTTTATCCCTGAGGCGCACGCCTCTTGTATCATAGGAGTTTTTATGCAGAAACAAGTTGTACCTTGGCTTGTACATGTAGGTAAAATCATATAAAAACCTTATTTTTAGCTATATTTTGGGTAGGAGGGGGGGGGGGGGGGGGGGGGGACTAAAAACCTATGGGATATATATTAAAAAAATTATATAATTATCTTGCGCCTCGGGTACAAAAAGTCCTCGATTTTAGACCTCGTCACTTTGTGCGCCTCACGCTTTCTAAAACCAAGAATATATTAATAGAAGTTGTGCATACTATGCTGTCATTATTGGGCACAATGGTAAAACTAATATTATTCAAGCATCTTAAACATCATTGGGGCTGAAAGAAATCAGTAGTGGTTAAACAGCAAAAGGTCTGCCACTGAAGTTGTAGTTAATCATGTTACTACTCCAATTACAATTTAAAAGTTTGGAAATTTAAATTTATTGAGTCAGAAGGTATGAAACCAAATCGAATAATGGTTATAATAATAAGATCCACAAAGTTGAAATCAGGTACCTAATAAGATTCTTGGATGTAATACGAGGGGCTTTGATTGCAGCACCGATCAAACTACTTCCTGTTATATAAATCCCCCTGATATAAACAAACAAACATACAATGAATAATAATAATAATAATAATAATAATAATAATAATAATAATAATAATAATAATAATATTAATATGATTGAGTAATTGTTAAAGGGAGTTGAATTAGAGGATTACCAGGCGGCGCCTAAGACGGAGACGCCGATAGCGACGGCAATACCGATGGCGGAGAAGGTGTAAGGGGAGATCTTTACCAGTGCTCTCGCCCATGACCCAGTTGCTCCTACAGCAATGGCGCCTGACATATTTATTGATCTATACTTTTGTAGATTGTTTGTGAGGGATTAGGGATTAATAATAATAATAACAATAGAGGAGGGAGGTTTATGAGACACAAGATCCAGATGTTGAGAGAGAGGGGATGGATCACGTCGTTGATATAGAACCACACCACTCCTATTGAAATCGGGTTTTATTATAATAACAAAAAAATTATTAATTATTAACCTGCTTATTAGTTTTTCATTATGGTTTTTTTTTAACTTCAACTTCATTAAACAAAAACGCACCTCCTCAAGCCGAGGAGGCCGCAACAAACTTACAACATATAATCATACCATTCTTTCCGCAATAAGTTCTTAAAATTCGATCTACTAGTCAACCACAAAAAAGCTAGAGACTTAACGCTCCCAACAACCTCAATAGTTTTCGTATCTTTCCCCTTAAACTGCTTCTCATTCTCGCTTTCCAAATCGCCCAACTAGTCACCAACATGATCCCATGAATAATACGTTTCCTTCTTTTATCTCCCCCGACGCTTTTGTATAACAAAACTAAATCTTTGAAGGCGAAAGCGTATATCAGATCGAGCCGACACCAAAACCCAATTCTACACCACACTTCAGAAGAGAACCAGCAGCCGGTAAATAGATGGTTTGTAGTCTCAGTTGAATGTAAAATTTCAGTATTAAGAGAAAATATGGTGGAACCAGTTGCATCAGATGAATAATACGTTTCCTTCACATCGTACACAAGTCATTTTCAAAAACAACACCTCTACAGGCCAACGCCACTATAGTCGCAAGGCACACATGACAGCCACTTGTACTGTAAGTTGTTATTGTCCGAATTGTTTGCTGCCATCACTTTAATCTTCATCACAGTAAAGTCCCCTCCCTTGTCTCCTAAAAAAACAACTTGTCTGGTCCCTTTTTCACAGTCACAGCAGCAAATTCAGTTTGGCAATCCACCCATTCGCTCTGCAGCTGTACAGTATCGAAAGATCCAGCCCAAGATATCGCCCAGCAGCCTAAATCTCCCATCATAGCCCATGAGTTTCCTTTTTAAGTTACTTTTTGTTTCTCGACTTATTTTTTCGTAATAATTTCGTCATTCTCATCACTCGAAACATCATGCGATATGTTACGTACACATCACAAATACTACACACAAGTCTAAGCAACATACACAAATATTTACTTCAAATTTGAAAATAATAAATATATTATATAATATATTATATATATCGCATCTATACATATACATCAAGCTGATAAATATTTCACCGAAAAATGCATTGTTATTCTTAGAAATAATATTTTATTAACATTACGTTAAATCATTTACAATAACACGTAAAAAAAGAAAAGTGAAAAGACTAAAAAAGAATATTATTTAATTTTTTGTATTAACAATACATGTCTATTAGATCATTTTTTAAAATTATATACATTGAAAGTGCGTTTGGTTCGCATGAATTGAATGGAATTCAATGGAATTGGAATTTGAATTCCAATTTTTTAAGTGTTTGGTTCATTGAATTTGTTGGAATTGGAATTTCAATTCCAATCTTATGTGTTTGGTTGACAAAGGAATTGGAATTGGTATGAATTCCTTCAAATTCCTTTAACTAAGGGAATTCAAAATCCTTCCAATATTAGAAGGAATTCAAGTCAATTTATTGGAATCTTCGAACGGTTTGGCATCATTTTGACTCAAACCGATTCAAACCGTACCATTTCAACGCGAACCTCTTAGATCCGAACCAATTCGGACCGTACTAGTTTCGACCAGTACCGTTTTGACACGAACCGTTTCGGACCATACCAGTTTCGACCGGTACCATTTCAGACCGAACCATTTTGGACCGGTACAGTTTTAGACCGAATCATTCCGGACCGTACCAGTTTCGACCGGTACCGTTTTGGACCGAACCGTTTCGGACCAGTTTCGACCGGTACCATTTCGCCCGTAACGTTTCAGACCAAATCGTTTCGGACTGTACCAGTTTCGACCCGAACCGGTACTGGTCGAAACGGTACAGGTCGAAACGATAGAGATATCAACAGTTCAGGTCGAAACGGTACTGGTCGAAACGGTATGGACCGGTAATGGTCTAAACGGTACGGGCCGGTACTAGTCGAAACGGTACGGGCAGGTACTGGTCAAAACGGTGCGGCCGGTACGGGGCGAAATGGTTCGGCCGGTACGGGTCACAACGATGCAGGTCGTGGGGGCAAGGGTGATAGATTCCAATTTATTAACCAACCAAACATAATAATATAGGATTTGAGATTCTAATTTCAACAATTTCTAATTCCTTTTGGAATGTTTAAATTCCAAATCTAATTCCTTTTAATTCCAATTCCTATACAAATTCCAATTCCAAACCATTCCATGAACCAAACACACCCATTGTATATACAAACAATTATAGTGGTTCTTATATTAGAATTGTTGATTTATAACACTATGTTCCAGAGTTTCATTAAAGGATGGAAGAGAAAGGATTGGGAAGGAAGTGGGGGAAAAAATGTGTTCCAGAGTTTTTTGTAGGAAGGAAAGGAAGGGAATGAGAGGGATAATAAATAGGATTTTGGTGTGATTTTCAATCTTTCCAATTTGGAAGGAATTGGAGAGAATGGAAGGGGAGGGAGATCCTTTCTCTTCCATCCTTTAGAGTCTGTTTGGTATGGGGTAATGGAATGAGAGAGGGAATGGAATGGAAGAGGTAATGGAATGGGAGAGGTAATGGAATGGATCATTACCATTCCATGTCTTGTTTGGTTATCATGTGGGAATGGAATGAATTCTTACTTTGTGTTATTTGGTATGTAAGAAAAAACGAAAATATAAAATCGATGGTGAGTGGTGGTGGCGGCAGTGACGGTGGTGGTGGTGGTGGTGGTAGTGGGCGATGGCGGTGGCGATTTGTGGGTGGGCGACGACGGCAGTGGTGGGTTGCAGCGGTGACGGTGGGTGGTGGTGGCGATGACAGTGGTGGCGGCAGTGGGTGGCAGTGACGCATGTGGTGGTGGTGGTTGGACGGTGGTGACAATGGTGGGTTACGACGATGCTAGCAATGGTTGTGGTGGCGGCAATAGGCGGTGGTGGTTGGATGATGACAACGATGGTGGGTTGTAATAATAATAATAATAATAATAATAATAATAATAATAATAATAATATATTTGTTTCCATTCCTTGAAGTTTCCATTCCATGAAGGAATGAAAAAAAAACACCACCTTATCAAGGAATGAAAAATTCTTAAAATTGAAGGAATCTCATTCCTTATGGAATGATCCATCCATTACTACATGGTAACCAAACATGTTTAATTGCATTCCATGGGAATGATCTATTCCATTCCACCTTTGATTCCTTCATACCAAACGCTACCTTAATGAAACTCGGGAACACACCCAACCCGAAACCTATATTTCGTATAAATCTCGTAAGTCCGAACCAGGCTCACCCCTACAACCTTTCGACCCTTTTAAAACCAACAAATCCCTCTTTCACCAACCACCTCCACAGCAATCATCTTCTTCTTGTACAATACAATCACAATCAATCAGGAAGAAATAATATGGGTGCAGGCCGTGCAGTTTCTATCTCATTAGATGGTGTGCGAGACAAGAACCTAATGCAATTGAAGAAACTCAACTCCGTTCTTTTCCCTGTTCGTTACAACGATAAGTATTACGCCGATGTTCTTGCCTCCGGTGAATTCACTAAGTTAGGTATTATTATTATTATTATTATTATTATTATTATTATTATTATTATTATTATTATTATTATTATTATTATTATTCTTGATGGGTTTTTGTTTTTATGTTTTTCTTTTCAAAGGGTCTCTGGTTTATAGCTTATATTGTTGGATTTTGGTGTTATATTCAGAAAAAAAAAGACAGAAAGTTATGATTTTTTTATTTTTTTTATTTTTGTAATTTGAAAATTGTATCGTTTTATTTGTGTTGCTTGTTATAATGTTTAATTTGGTTGTAACTTCTGCTTTAGTATTCTCATATAGGTTATCTTATGAATGGATTATTTGATCTTGATTGAATTGTTTTATCATCTGTGGGTAGGGATTTAATACAATGCTATGGTATTCTGTTTAGTTTATAGTTGCCAAGTCGCAAGGCACACTCAAGGTCCAAAGGGTGTGCCTTGGGCCTTGGTGCAAGGTGCTTAAAAACGAGGTTTTTTTAGGCAAGTTGTATAGTATAAAAAAAATTAAAAATACAGTTTTTAGGGCTTTTAGACATGTTTAGGCTTCTTTCAGGCTAGTTTAGTTTGTTTTAAATCTACTCCGGGCCTAGTTATTTAAAGACCTTGCTTCATATGCCTAGGCCCGTTTTCCAAGCAAGGCCCTTTAATTGTTCTTCTAGTTCCTAGGCCCTCGCTTCAGCTCTCCAGGTACACTAAATACAAATTTATCAAATTTTTATTATTATTTAATGCTGAGTTATTGATCTCCTCTACAATATAAGCTTACACAATACCCGGTGTTGTAAGAGTCGCTAGGCGCTAGTCGGTCGGTGAGGACTAGTGATTAATGGGATTAGTAGGGATTAATCGTGATAAATAGGATTGGATTGGGATTTTATATGTAATTTTCAATTTTATATTTCTACACACACATTTTATATGGAGTGTTTTTAAGTAGGCATGTTTTAACCCCTTATTCGACTCATATCTTTAAGTATATACGATTAAATTGCCAAAAAAATTATAGATTTTGGTCAGAATATGACCGGAATTTATAGCTATTGGCCGGAATTTGGCTAGAATCGCTACACAGCCACCGACTAGTGATTAATCGGTGTTTACTCTGCGAAGTGCGAACCTCTGACTAGCGATTAATCGAAGATTAATTGGAGGCTAGGCGGGATTTTGACAACCATGACAATACCGATTTAAGCAACTTTCATACAGAATTCTGATTCAGTTAGAATTGTTAGAATTTTCAAGTTTTGAATCTTCATTATTTTACAACTTTTGGTATTAATTAGATGATGTTAACTGTTATCTAATAGTTTTTTGTATTTTATTTGAAGAATAGTATTACTCTTATACATAATATATATTTTATTCTTTTTCATTTAAGTGCGCTTTTTTCTCAGCTAGGCCTACACGCCTGACGCCTTTGATAACTATGATTTTAGCCTTGTTTAGATATCAATATATCATCAAAACCTTGTTGAGACTCGTCATCCAGGAACTTGTTCAGAAATACCATAATGAAAGGAAGATAGGAGTTTTTCGCTAGGTATTTGACCAAATAAGATCGTCCAGTTCCTATAGAACCTATCACTAAAATACCCCTGGAGAGAGATAAGGCCAAGCGGAGCGAAAAGGGTTTTCCATGAGATGCGGTCTATCTATATGTATGTGGCTATCTTTAGTGAGATCATATGAAGGGTATGTTATTAGTTTAGATCTAACCAATTTAATGAATTACTCCTAAAGGTTCACATCAAACTAATGCTAGTTGATGCGAGTTACTTCGGAAACAAACGGACTAAAGTCAAATTCATTTGGGGTATTCTCTCAATTCCAAAAAAAGCAACGGGATCAAGTATGAGTTGTCGATCAGAAGTATAATTGTTTCAGACCTATTCAGATGGAGTTTGGCCAGAATTTCATTGGAACTTGACCTGATAATTGCACTTGAGGGTCTGCAAGTGGGGCTTTTTAAGCGAAGCGAGAAGGCTGCGCTAGCCTGAAACGTGGGACTAGGTGGTGAGCCTTGACAACATAGGTTTATGTCTTGACGATTCGGGTTGATGTGATCGGTGGCTTAATAGAATGCTCTGGTGTTACTGTTTAGGTCTTGTCGATTTGGGTTGATGTGTTTAGTGGGCTAGTGGCTTGATACAATGTTGCTGGTTTTTTAACTTTTGTATATGAGCTGACGGAAGATGATGACTTATTTGTTGTCACGTGTCTACACTGTCTACATATTTAAAGAAAAAATCAAGTAAACATTTTTTTTCTTGGGTGTGTGATACCCATGCTAGAAACAGATCACTCATTTAACCATGACTTTGACTCTGCATACTCTTTCCAGTAAACAATAACTTAAACTTGTATGTTACGCGGAAAATATTTATGTTTATGTTGTTATTTGTGTAATATCCTGTTATTTGTGACTTCGTGTATAGTTACGCGACTAGATTCGGGTATTCCATATGCGTGAAACTGAATAGACATGGCCATAGGGGTATGCTTTTGTTTTTGTCCTTCATGTTGTATGTGTAGCTGATTTCCAAAGTTTGATTTAATGACATGATCCAAATTCCAAAGGATCTATGATGGAAATAAATAAATCATTCTAGCAATGGTGCCCGAGTTTATTTTAGTGATACATGAATAAAAGTCTAAAAGATAAAAATCTCTTATATTACGAAAAGAATAATGCTTTAGATACCATAATATCATTGGAAAAGGAAATATAGTTGGTAAGAAAATGTTAAAAGTAGGTTCTCTTAGTTTGGCACATGCGTGCTTCTGTTTCGCCTCATGATTAATAGGCTCCTTTTTGTTTTTTTGTTTCTACTTTTTCAGCATATTACAGTGACATTTGTGTTGGCTCAATTGCATGCCGACTTGAGAAGAAAGAAGGTGGAGCTGTTCGTGTATACATAATGACGTTGGGTGTTTTGGCACCTTATCGTGGCATAGGCATTGGTGAGTATTCTAAATCTTTAGTTTGACCTCAAAAGTTAAAAGGATCTTTGAAGTACTTAAATATCACAGATTGAGAACCTATTCTGCATCATCAACGATTTTTTTCTTATGATGACAACTGGTCATGTTTTGGTTAAATTTGAAAAATGGGTTAGTCTCTCTATCTTAGATAGCGACTTTAGTGTCTTGATTTTACGAACTCACCAAATCAAACGACTTCAGCTAATAACAAAACGCCTCTGATTTGGTCGCCTTTTTGAAATTAGACACTAAAGTTGCCATCTTTTTACCAAATAATGAGCCGGTTGTAATTATCACATTTCAAACAGCCTATTTCTAAAAAAAAGAATTCCATCATCAATATGTATATTTTTATGACCCTAAAGATGCAGTTGTTGATATTTATGGCAGGTACGACGCTGTTAAACCATGTTCTTGATGTATGCGGCAAGCAGGGCATTGGTGAGATTTACTTGCATGTGCAGACAAACAATGAAGATGCCATCAACTTTTACAAGAAATTCGGTTTTGAAATCACGGAAACAATCCAGAATTACTACACAAACATTACCCCACCGGACTGCTATGTTGTTACAAAATACATTGGCCAGCCTGAACTCAAGAAGTAAGTGGATTTCACAAGAACTGGAGATAGAAATTGAGATTTTGCGAATTGGACACCGATTCTTGTTACAAGATTTTGAGGGAGGATGTTAATCCCTAATATCCAGTTTACTTTGTTTTTGAGGCCCGCCGTTTTGCTCTTCATCTTGTTTGTTGAGACTAAATATATTGTTATCATCTGTAAGAATGGTATCTGTTCAAAGCTATGAATTTAAAGTTCAGTTCTCTTACTTAATTGGGTGTTTGTATGCGTTTCTTAAGTTGTCGTTGATCATAAAAGTTGTAAGCCTAGGTTTTGAATGCTAATCACAGATGTGCATAAAAGCATAATAAGATATTCATAACAAAGAAAGAATACAAGACTTGAGACTTTAAGGTTGATGCTTGATACACAGCCAGCCGCACCCTGGAATCTGGATAGATCGAGTGTAAATCAATTGCGTTGCCAGAAGATTTCAACGATAAACAAACTTAAACGTATGCTTTTAAAATCAATATATAAAAGTAAAGATGGTTTAATAATTTAAATCAAAGTGACAACATATATATGTACACTAATTATGTATGTATGATTTTTACAGGTAGTGAAAGTTGAAGCAGTTGAATATTCACAAATGTACCACCACCCTATCCTATCTCATAGCTGTACTTCAGTATGCCACCCCGCCGGAGAAGCTATCCCCGTCGTGAAGAAGAGATTCTGTAAGCCAATAACCATCCCAAAATCCACCAACCCTCTGCCAAACCATCAACAAATTTATATACAATATTCAAAACAACATATTTATCCTTAAACACGCGGCAAAAATAGAAAGGCAAAAATAGAAAGAAAAGAAAAAACAGATCACATATACCTGAACCATGGTAAACTGAAATGTTTCTTCTTCCTCAGGCCGAGCTCCTCGAATCCAAACCCGTTGCTTGTAACGATTCTAAACCACACCCAACAAAAGCATATAAATATAATAACAGACTATAAACTTCATATTGCTAAAAGAATCATAAATTCAACCTCCTCGACATTTAAAGTGCTTAGGATCTTTCTTTCCTTGTGATTCAGTAAAACTCGGTATGATGAATGATGGAAAATTCGTCTAAATCGTTCAAACTGCATGCATAACCAATGATTTGACCCGTGAGTAGTATTTGCTCGGTGCTATAAAATAGCAGGTTAGTAACTGACCTGTCCCAAATCAAATGAAGGCCCGAAATATAGAGACCTTTCAAAAGGATCAAATCCAGCAAACTGAAGGTCAAGATAAAGATCAAGTTAACTACCCATAGCTAGATAAACTGACAAAGAAGAATTAGATTTTATTAAAGAAATATAAGACAAACCCTATACATGACTTCGACCCCATAATCTGGACGTGGTTGGTCATTAACCATCAATGCATCAAGTTGGTACTGTACACATTCTTCTGCATTAAACTACATCCAGATATGTGAAGGAAATTAAGAATACTGTAATAAACAATAGTTGGATTCGGTAAACAGTGTGTTAATTAGAAGATTACACTTAATCTTGGGCCGAAAGGTCTCTTCCTACGAGATTCCAGCCTGCAAGATTATATCATCACCAACAATGAGCACAAAAGGTTGTAAATTATAATCAAGCATGTGGCATTGGAAAATGAACTGCTAGAGATCTGTTATAAGTTCTCGTGTAGACTGGTCTAAATTCTAAACATGTTAGCACAGTTACATTGGCGCAGCTTCTTTGGGGCGGGAAGGGGGGCCCAAAATTTTCGCTCATAAGTTCCGATTATATAGTATCCGTATAGAATTTTTTTGGTATATACGATTTCGACCCCCCCGTAACTTGTGATTTCCAACCCCCCGAGATTTTCGCTCAAGCTTCGCCACTGCCCAGTTATGAAATCAAATTAGTCAAAATAAATAACACTAAGGTATAAGATATAGAGCATCCATATGTTTACAAAACGTGTATTAAATTTCATATGCTTATATTAACTGCTTACGATATCAGTCAAGTCCATTTCCAACTGTAGGTGACTTATAACCCAATGGGATTGGGTAAGCTGGCAGGTGACTTTCAAGAAGGTTAAAGGCAGAAAACCAGAAGAAACTTTTGGACAATTTAACATTCTAATAATCACATTGACTAAGAAAACAAGTTTTATGCAACTTTTAGACGCGCTCGAGTTTAACAATCTTGTTTTAATGTAAACTCTAAAATAGTCCTCTCTCTTCAGGACAAGCCTTGGACTTTTCTAACCACTATAAAGAACATTAAAAACCTACACTAACCAAAATGAAATTTTTCGGACAAAGGAGTAAAATATTTATATATTTGCATTTATTTTCCATACTTTGTCCAACAACACCCTTTATGCAACTTCAGTTTTCTTTTCTAGCATCAACAATAACAATGGTTAATTTCAACCCGAAAACCAACCATGATTGTCAAAGAAGTGGATTCATCTTTTTTTTTTTTGAACGGCCAACGAAACGATCTCCGAGCCCCCGGGTACTTAGGCCAATTCCCCTTGACCCGAACCCGCCTGCCGGACCGCCCCAGATGCGCAAGAAACCCTTGGAATGGGAAAACCTTCGCCCCCGCTTGGAGTCGAACCCGGGTGAAATCCGTTCAAACTCTTCATTGCGATGTCCATCAACCAGTTGAGCTGAGTAGTCAGGACGGATTCATCTTTTTACAAAGATAATTAAAGCTTGTAAAGTAGATTCTTTCATGATATATTATGCATAGCAATAGCATCTGTATAACTTTAATCAATGGTGAATCTTCCTTCACATAATCAACTTCCAATCACATAATTTAAACAATAAACTCTTAGTGCAATACTGTAATAAAACCAATACCACAGTACATAACCAATAATAATCTCATAAATCCTTTCCCACCCATATTTGTTCTGTACACCAAACTTAACAGAATATATTCACATTTTTTTAAACATAAATAATACCATAAATAAACCATGACAAATTACATGAGGATGGCACGTAAACGGGCAACAAGCTGCGCCGCAACCCCCTTTTGAATTGGAAATCCTACCCTGCTAAAAATAAAACCTTGGTTCTTTGCAGACGGAGAATTACTGTGCACAACCTTTTGCACTCGATCCAGAAAACGGATTGCCTCGGGGGCTAGGGATCCAAAGACCCAAGGCTTTGTTTTTTTAAGTATGATTGGCTTTATTATTCAAAAGGGGTTGCGGCGCAACTTGTTGAACGTTTACCTGTCACTTTATTTTAATATTTTAATGGTCATTCTAGCTTTTTAATGAAAAAAAAATCTTTTTTTTCTAATTAAAATAAAAAAGAAAATAAAGGGTATCGTAAACTAAGAATAAAAAAGGTACCAATCGACGGAAAGAAAGTCGGGAACATCGGAAGAAGCTCTGAAACGATGAGTAGAAGATTTGGTAGTGCAATTGAAAGGCTTGGAGAAGAGTGATGAGGATGAAGATGATATACCCAACGATGACATCATAGTGAATGATTAATAATATGGGGTTTTGAATTATTATGAAGATTTGAAAACAGGGTTGAAGCAACAGATTGTATGATTGTGAATTTGTGGGTTTATTCAACAACGAACAAACAAACCCTAGATAAAATTATTTGGGGGAAATTAGTCTGACTGACTAATTTTATGTGTTATAATCTTGGGAAGTAATTTAAAGTTATTTAAACCAGTTAACCAGATCAGTTTATTGAACCGTTGTGGTATACGTAAACATCGAATGGATTAGTTTAGACGTTAAAATATCTTCTACGGCACTAATTTATGTCGTCTGGAGAGAGGACCCAACCCAATGAAGCGAACAAGGGTGGCCGGTTGGAGTTTGATAATGAGGCGGATGATGAGGTGGGAGATTAGTTTATGGCTGGGGAAAAAGTGGGTTTAAAATGGTTAAAGTTTGAAATGATGTGAAATGCTGACGTGACAGGTTTGTTGGTTGGACGAGGTCCACCACCAAAGCCAATGTGTCACTCTATGTTTATTCGATATAACTCTATATAAGCAATTAAGCATTGTGGTTAGATCAAAAAGTAAAGTAAATCGAATTTATGTCGTATAAAAGAAATGGAATCAAACCGGGATTGGTTTGTTTAGTGAGGATCGATCTAACCACTACACCACCCTTACATTGCATCAATACTTAGTAACATTAAAACATATAGTAACTCGTATGTCAAAATGTATACCAACCTAAATGTACAGTATTAAAATGTATTATTATTTGACCCTGGCTCATTTCTAGGAAAATAATACGTCGAAACGTGAATTTATATCATTTACGTTGAAGCATGAATTTACACCGACATGTACATAAAAATAAACACATGAGGAAGTAGTTTTTTTTTTTAATTCACATCAAAACCAAGACCATCTTAAATCTTACATAAAAATAAGCATGAAAATGTATTATGTTTGACCTGACCCATTTCCGGAAAACTTTAAGCTACATACATAAAAATAGGCACTTGTAGAGATAGCGTTTTTGTTTTTTTAATTTACATCAACACGTAGACCAGCTTAAAACCGTACATAAAAATAAGCATGGAAACATATTATTTTTTACTCTACTCATTTCCGAAAACTTGAGGTCGAAGTGTGAATTTATACTACCTACGTCGAACGCCGAAACATGAATTTATACCTTTTATGTTAAACCGTGAATTTGTATCGTCTACGTCAAACGCCGAAACATGAATTTATACCGTTTATATCAAAACGTAAATTTGTACCGACACATACTTAAAAATAAGCAGGTAAGGAAATAATTTTTTCTTTAGTAAAAAAATTAAAATATTAGGTGAACTAAGGGGGACGGAGCGCCACCCGAAGTGGTCACGGGTATCCCACTACCAGCATGGTAACACCGTCGCCACCCATACTGGTAGTGGTCCTGTGACCAAATTTTGGTTCTGGTTAACGGGCTGGTAAACAATGAAACGGTCATATTTTGGAAAAATGGAAATAAATAATCCCAACTATTAACTATTGGCCGATAACAGTCCCAACTACGAAAATCACCAATATTGGTCCCAACTTTCAAAAAATTGGAAAATACTGGACCCTCACTGACGGAACGTTAACGCCGTTTACCCCTGCTGACGTGGCTGATGAGCTGGCTTAAAAAAGTTGATTATGTGGCAAAAAAATTAATAAAAATTATATTATTAATATCTACATCAGATTGTGGTCCATCCATCGTTTATAACAAACCAAAAAAAACCCTAATTTCATATTATTGAAGCAAACATCATCTTCAACACATGGAAGGCAGCAGCTCATCATCATCTTCAGCACATGGTAGCAAGAAAAAGTTTAAACTCGATTTCGAGGGAAATGTGTACTGCTATCATGATCTCCTAGCAAGTTTGAGGGTTGCTGGACCAACAAGTCCTCGATTTGGGGACGAATTTTATGGCTGCCCTTTATGGCCGGTAAGTTAGGTTTTAAATTTGTATGTTTTTGTTGTAATTTCAACTCTAAATTAGTTAATTATTTTCTGAGTAGAACCAAAACTGCAAATTCTTCATGTGGAAAGGAGACTTTTATGCATTTCTAAGTGAACAAGGAAGAATTGTACAAGAATCTGTTGATTTGAAGATTGAGAATCTGAAGTTGCAGAACATAATCTTGCAAGAAGAGAATGAGAATCTGAGAAAACAACTTTCAGAGAAAAAATCATTTTCAAAGATCATGTTATGTTTTGTTATTGTAGTCATTGGAATATGGTGGGCTATCAGTGTTTGAAGCAGCTGTGATTGTCAATGTATGCAATGTAATGGAAGAAATGTGTAATAAAACTTTCTTTTGTATGAAAATTTGTATTAATGTGTTTGAAATTGGTGTCATTGTCAATGTATGCAATATAAGTGTATTGAAACAAGTGACCCATATTGACCCATGTTGAAACAAATATAAGTGTATTGAAACAGGCCTCCCATATTGACCCATGTTGAAACAAATGTAAGTGTATTGAAACAAGTGACCCATATTAAAACAAGGTTGCAATGGTTGCAACCATTTTGTAGCCACTGCCAATGCAACCATTTTGCAGCCATATTGACCCTTAACCAACACTGCAAACTGCAGTTTAATGAAGTAACAACATTCATCAACAATTTGCAGCAAAACAACATACATAATCATCATATTATACCATTTGCAGCATACATAATCATCATATTATATCATTTGCAGCAAAACAGATAACAAGGTTCCATATTATACCATAATCATCATCAAGTGATGTACAAAAGCATAGTAGTTGTTCAGAAGCATACAAGGTTTCATTAAATACATAAAGTTAAACTAACATCCCAAAGGATGTTCAAAAGCAGACAACATGATCATGCAGAAGTCCCACTAAGCAACTGACTTGAGTTTCTTCAACTGACTTGGTCTTTTAGAAGCAGTTGCAGTTGACTGTTGTGTTGACTGGTGATGTTTCTTTGACTTGAATTTCTTAGCCCTTGGCCTCTTTGATCCAACTGTTGCTCCAGTAGAGTGTTGTGTTGATTGGCTGGCATTGTTTGTTTTCCTTCCAGATGGCCTTCCCTTAGACCTTGAAGCAGCTGCTGATGTACCTTCACCCCCTTTTGGCTGTGAACATTTTCTGATATTGTGTCCAGTTTGTTTGCAATTGCTACAACTCATCAGAATTCCATGTTTTGTCAACTTACCTGGGAAAACATTAACAAACATACATAAACAAACATACATAAACAAACATAAATAAACCATAAATAAACCATCAGAAAACATTAACCAACATTACCTGCTTTTTTAGAGGTCTCATGTGGATCTTTCTTTCTATTTTTCTTAGGTCTTCCAGGTTGTATTTTGATAGGAGGTGGGTCCAAAGGAAGATCAACACTTGGCCAGAACCTTTCACTAGGCAGAGGTGGAATTGTGTATTGATATGTCTTTAGGTATGTTTCTTTATGGAAGCACACATTCACAAAGTCTTCAGCATTCCTACCAAGAAACCCAGCCACTGCACACACGTGCTTACATGGAATACCTGATAAATCCCACTTCCTACAAGTACATGTTGCCCTATCCAAATCCACTGACACATCATCTAAATCCCTGACCTGGAACACATTATGTGATGAAGGGTAGACTTCACTTCTATAAGCCCAACCTTTTTCTTCATCAAGTTTTTCTTGTATATTAGGGCAGATAACAACATCTAGGGCTGACATCCAAGTATTCTTTGTGGTTAGCCTAGTCATTATTGCTACCCTAATATCTTCTAACATGTTTATGATATGCTTAGACCTAGATTGCACTATGGTTCCATTGAAGGTTTCAGCCATGTTATTCACTATCACATCACAACATGTATGATTCTTAAGAAAGCACCTTACAAAACACTTCCTGTCTTGTTTCAAGAAATCAGCTGTTGCCTTGTCATCAATTTCTTTCATTTCCCTGATAGCATCCTTGAAGTCAGCTTCATTGTATGATCTGCATGCCTTCCAAAACACTTCCTTTAAGTCATCACCCTTATGATTCTTATTCCAATTGGCATAAATGTGCCTTGCACAGTTTCTGTGCTCAGCATGTTCCCACCACCTTGCAACACCATTCAGTAATCCCTGTTACATTTTACAAGTTAGATTATATATAAGAAATAGTAAACTTATTAACAGGTCACAGGGTTACCTTTTGTTGATCAGATATGAGGGTCCAGTGTTTGCCACCATCATTGACCTCAAGAGCTTTTCTTAATTCATACATAAACCAATCCCATGAATCATTGTTCTCACCTTCCACTACTGCCCAGGCCACAAGGTACATTTGATTGTTAGCATCTCTTCCAATGGCAGCTAACAACATGCCACCTAGAAAGGTTTTAAGGAAACAACCATCCAAGCATAAAACCTTCCTACAACCTGCCAGAAATCCCTTCTTAACCCCATCAAAACAAACAAAAAGCCTAAAAAAAGTTTCCAAGTTAGATTCAGGATCCATGTTAAGGTACCCAGGTGGGGCAGTTACCAACTCAAATGTTGACGTTGGATTTGCAGCTTTTAAAGCTTCCAAGTAGGACCCAATTTTGCTGTAATGCTCCCTCATTGACCCATGAAGCCTCCTATGTGCATATGCTTTGGCCTTGTAGGCCAGCCACTTAGTAATGAGGACCTTATACTTTTCTTTAACTGCAAGCTGGATATCCTTAGCACCCCACTGTGGATTATTTTTAAATACTGGTAGGAACTCTTTACTTAAAAAAGTGGCAGTTAGTTGTCTATTCTTGTTCATGTTTCTCTGGCAATTATGTTTGTTCATCACAGTTTTAACCATATAGCAACTTTTCCCCTTATGATATGAACACCAAAGCTTAAAAGGACAATCCTTTACACAACTAACACCCAGACGCCCTCCTCTGTTATTGTTACTTGTTGAAATCACAAGATCTCTACCATTTGCTATTGCATACTGTAACAACTCGGAATGAACCCCAAAAATTTTTCGCGTTTATTTAAATTAAATAAAAACCAATGCATAAGCACGATTAAATATGAAACTAAAAACCGAACCGTTATAGATACATAATATTATTAAAATACGTTTTACGAGACCCGACTAATACGCGTTACGAACTCACCGTGAACCCGAACGAGAGTGATTAGTCACCCCGGACATGTGTCACCATCTTAATGTGACACATGCCCATTTTATGAGTTAAACACCTCACCCACCCACTATTATAAAAACCCTCCTTCAAATTTTGATTCACAACACACACTACATATCTGAGAGGAAGAAGAAGGAGACCGGTGGTCTCCACTTAACTCCGGCGACCCGGCAGAGCTTCGGCCGACGAACCCGCGCAAACCATCATCTCATTTTATAACTCACACACACACCCAGATCTAAATGGTTAGAGAGAGAGAGGAAGAGAGAGAGAGGAAGAGAGAGAGAGAGAAACGAAGAGGGAGAGACAGGAGGCAAGAGAGGCCGGCCCAGGTCCCTGATCGCCAGACCTGTTCAGATGATTAAGAAAAGGAGGACAGCGATTCCAGTGAGGGATCTCAATCGGGTCAGACCCGGTTACAGAGGTGGTGACACAAGTAATGATTCGATGTTATTTAGGGTATACAGATTAGGTAGCGGCTGTTGAGGATGATGTTTATAGATCGATTGTGGTTTAGGTGACGGTGGTAGTGGCGGGTGTTGGTAGTGACTTGGGTGATAAGTAGTAGTGGTCGCCGATGGTTAACAGTAGAGTGGTTATAGGCAAAACGAGTTGGGGATGGAACTTGGGTTATAACCAGGATGGTTTCGAAGCGGGTCTAGAAAAGGGGTCAACCTTTGGTCAGCAAAGGGTCAACTTTCGAGTCAAACAAGGTCAACAGAGAGTCAACGCCGGTCAACCGAACAGTCGACGAACCAGGATCTGAGCGAGAGGTATAATCAGAGCTAATAATCTGATACATATATTTAGTTAGACACTATTTAATTATTGATATTATATATAACTTCGTGTGTGGGACCAGTTGAGCTTAATGAACAAACCGAACGTAAAAGTATACGTATGCTAGGTATGGACACTGAGGCGTAAACTTGGATTGTACTTTGAACCTCGACACCTTGGACTGGGAATATAAGAGAGGAACTTGACATTTGAAACTTAAGACTTGGACTTGATAAAAACGACTTGAGCATTTACTATAGACTCGTGTAAACGTTAGAGTGGATACTATCTCGACACTTAGGATATTGAGATCTAAGACACGAGTTGGAGTAGAATAACCTCTACTATAGTGTATGAATATATAAGTTGGAACTAAATGATAGAGACGATACTGGACTAAAGACTTGAAACTTGGACATTATGGACTCATATACAACTTGGATATTTGAAGGTGACATAAACTTAGAACACCATTAGGAAATGCCAAAGCATGGATATAGTAAACCAATATATACTACCAAGGTGTATTGTACGAATAAGTCACATGGAACTATATAAGAGAGATAGTATGGGACACCAAGACATAAAGGTTGATGTGGCATGTAACCTAGAACTTAAAAATAGAAACATGGTATTTAATATGAACTAGGAGACAAGAAATACTAGACGCCACACTTAGACAACGCAACTTGCACTAACATCAGGTAACAGCTAGGAATGGTACCAAGGAACCAAAGCAATATAAAAGCATAGATCTATACTAAGAAACCATACGCTCGAGCTCGTCCCACACGTGTAACCATCATGAATAAACTCAAGACTAATAATATGTATCGACATAGGACTTAATCAGGAGAAGGCCAGGACGCGATACCAAGCACCCGTTTACCAAGTTGTTATTTATTTCTTCATTACTAGCCAGGTGAGTCTCGTGAACCTTCCCCTCTTTTACTTTTATTAAACGTTTTGGGGTGAACGCATGTTTCCATTTGACAACCAATGAGAAACCAGTATGATGTGACAAGGTACTCCCGATACCATTCACACTCATCAACCCAAGGGAATTGGGCCACTTAATATGTGGGTAGTACTACTTGGGGAAACCCCCACACACAGTGGATCCGGAAGCCCGGAGAACCCTCCACTGAGATTTGTGACACGTATTATGCTAAGGAATCCATAACGGGAGTATATGGATTCAGTGTCAGGTTTGAGGTGTGGCTTGTACATCACCAGTGCAACCATGTGTTGAACCGTATTAACTTGTAAACTTGTTTTGGAATGATAAACCGTTTTTGTGAGAAACTATGTAAACTTATAAACCGGCTTTTGGAATAATAAACCTATTTTAAAACCAGTTTAACGCACACATGGACTCACCAACATGTTTGTTGACCCAAACCTATTTTTAAGCATGTGTTCAGGTACTGCAGATGGATGGAAGGCAAGCGAGGTATATGTTAGCTAGTTGCGGATTAGAGAATATTGTTTAGAAGATGGTTGCTGTAAGTGTTGTGGCTTAGAGCAGGATAGAGTTTGGAACAACTAGTAAATGACACCCCGCCAACTGCTTCGACGACCGCCGCGATTCGTCCTGCATAGTTATTAGTGTATTTATTTAAGTTGTATAATTATATTATTGGATTAGAAGTTGTACAAATATTAAATATTAAACATCGTTGCTTCCGTTGTGCAAGTCTGGTGCCGAACTGTCATTTCGACTAGGCCCACGTTGGTCGGGTTGTGACACATACCTTTTAACAGCATCCTTAAAAGCATCTCTAATAGGAAACCTTATCCCAACAACCCATGTAAACTTACTCCAATCAGTCTTCTCATTTACAACTGGAACACGTTCCTCTGTACTTCTTCCCTCTGATATCATCATCTTCACTTTCCCCAGGGGTTTGCACATCACCATCTGAATCATCATAACTGCTATATGCTTCCACATGATCTTTTCCTACTGCATCATCAGGTTGTTTTAGACACTGCTCAGGTATAAGCTTCTTTTTTTCAGCATCTTTTTCATTAGCCCTCTTTAACTTAGCTATTGAAGATCTCCACTCATCATCATCTTGGTCAGAACCATTAGCATCATCCAACAAATTAACTTTATAAGTTTCATCAGTTGAATCATCATCTTCTGAACCCTCTAAATCAGAACCCTCATCTGACCCAACAATATCATCTAACCCAACAATATTTATGTCCTCGTCAGAACCTTCTTCATTAACCTTTTCTACAGTTGGTGGTGGTGAGGGTGGAACAGTTGGTGGTGGTGGTGGTGTTGGTGGTCTATCTGGTGATGCAACTCTTCTAGCTGCTGTAGACTTAGTATACCCTCTTGATGGTGATCTAATTGGTGATTCAACTATTGTAGCTAAAGGTCCACTAACTGGTGACCTAACTTGTTTCCTAGCTGTAAGCTTTGTGTACCTAACAGGTGAACTACCAGGAGATCTCAAACAACCTTGGGATGAAGAGCAACCAACCAAGTGGGGGCTATTGGGCTGGGTATTGGGCTGTGTATTGGGCTGGGTATTGGGCTTCATATTGGGTTGGGCCTCATTCTCATCAACGGGTTGTTTGCTAGACTCTCCTACATGTTTATCTGGTTTCTTAATCGGACCCATTTGAACATAAACCATAAAGCTTTCATCTTGATCAAGCAATGAGACCATTTCTGACACATCTTTATCACTAACCAAACGTTTCAAACCACCATAACGTGGTATACGACAATACATGTGAAAATCTTTGGATTCATATTCACCATGTTCTTGTGCATAATCTACTAGCTCAAAAAACGAAAGTTTATCAACGTCTAACCCTAATATTTTTGATTTCCCCCCAACATACCTTCCAATCAGAGTACCAAGTTCAAGTGTGCCATTAGTCCAGAGCTTGACGTTGATGGTATCTTCCCCTATTTGATTTTGATCGACGATCAGCTTCTTCTTCGTTGCTTCGTTGCAGAGGATTAGGGTTTGTGAGAGATTTCAGAGTGAGAGTGAGAGATTTCAGAGTGTTATGAAATGTGATCATCGATGTCCTTGTTTTTAAATACAAATTTTCCACGTCATCAGCCTTCATCAGCATTATAAACACACTTATGCCACGTATGAAAGCCAGCTCATCAGCCACGTCAGCAGGGGTAAACGGCGTTAACGTTCCGTCAGTGAGGGTCCAGTATTTTCCAATTTTTTGAAAGTTGGGACCAATATTGGTGATTTTCGTAGTTGGGACTGTTATCGGCCAATAGTTAATAGTTGGGATTATTTATTTCCATTTTTCCTCATATTTTTTACCAACTAACTATTTACCAACGTATTTTTTTGTTTGACCGTTCATAATTTTACCATATATAAACACCATATCACACCTATAATTTTATACAACTACATATATGAATATGGGTTGTGGCAATATATTTCCGAATACGTATCGTCGACGACGATCATCCCGCGCAAGCTGCCTAGATACAAACAACCCACCGGTTACACACCAACCAACTACACACCCACCAACAACACACCAACCAACTACACACCCATCGACTACACAGACTCCTCCAACATTTGAATATTACGAGCCACAACATCCAGACGATTTGTCAACAGAAGAATTGATTTACGCACATGATTACACAGTGGCTCTACTACAACTAGAAGCAATACGGGTTGGAGATTTTGTAGGAGTGCCGAAGCGTGTCAATCCTCCTATAGCGCAAACCCCCCGGACGAAGGTTATGAAACTGATCCCGGGGCCGAATACGTAATCTATTCGGTGACTTGGTGGTGGAATATGATCACGTGGCAACATTAATGGCACGATTATACTCTAGTGTTTCGTGACTGATTCCGATCTGTTAGTCCGTTCAAAAAAAAAAATCTTTTTACTGCGAGTGCCCATCCACTCTAACTTCGTCTTCATCGTCATTCGTCGCCCCTCCTCCGTTCACTTCTCGGCTCGTGAGTAAGAAACCCTGCTCTTCAAAAGTCAGAGTAACTTTTTGTTTTAATAATCTATATATTATTATTATTATTATTATTATTATTATTATTATTATTATTATTATTGTAAAGTTCGAAACCCTATTGTATTGTTTGTAGTCTCCTTCTGCTCTTTAACAAAACAATTTATGTTACTTGATTTGATACATTGTATGAACAAAAGCTTTTGCGGATAATAATTAAACGGTAAACATTCAAGCAATGCCTATCATTATGCTCATGATTCTTATTCTGATTCTTCAGATTGATATCGTTAACCTAACTTTGTACTTGAGAATGAATTCGACGCTTGCTCTCCGTTCAGCTTCTTTTACGGATGGAAGCTGCTTTTCCAGGTTTCAGGTATTAAACAGAAATAACATTCAGTTGTTTCAAGCTCTTTTCTTTGTATTTTGATTTAAAATTGTGTTCAATTCTGCTTAGAGTTGCTGATAGGTATTGCGTGATTGATGTAATGTGATTATCGATGTTTTTTCAATTAGAAGTTAGAATGTCGGATGCTCGAATGTTGATAGTATACTCTAGTTGTAGGTAGGCGTGTAACCGAGTTGAGCTAATGTGAGCTTGTGCTCAGCTTGTTTCAGGCTCTACAGTTATTTTATTGATACATCTTTATACTTATTGTTACACATATGTATTTAATTATGTAATTGAACTTATATTTATAATTTAGCTATTTTGTTAATAATTATACTTATCATCTAATTATAGATGTATTGCATTAAAAAGTGTTATAGTATTTATATGAATAATAGACTTGTTTAAGTTCGCAAGACTTATGAATCTCGGTAATTGGTATATGAAGCTTCCGCCTTTTTATGCACGTCTTGACTTGACTTTTAGCTCATGAGTGGCTCGACTCGTTTATACTCCTAGGTGTAGGATATAAGGGCAAATGGATTTTTCAGTGTCCAGTTCCTTATGCTGAAAGCATATTTGGTTAGAATTAACTATGCGACTTATACCGACTCGTAGGATAAACCAAAATTGCTGGATGCTAGGAAAAGGCCTGTGCGGGCTTTAGCGATATCATCTCAGAAAGCCGATAAAGCTATTAAAGTTGGTATTCTTGGAGCCAGCGGGTATACCGGTGTCGAGGTAAATTATTTTTTGACCAAGCAACTAAATGTAGATTTTTTTTTATTTTTTAACTGATGTTGTAACTTTTGGTATATGACTTTTTTTAACATATACATGCCCCATACACATACATATACTCAGAAATTTCTTTGAATTTAACTGAATTTTTTTTCCAGCTTATTAGATTCATCGCAAACCATCCTTACTTTAGTATTTCTCTGATGACTGCTGATAGAAAAGCTGGTCAATCAATTGCTTCAGTATTTCCACACCTGGTTAAACAGGTAAGATTTTGCTGCAGATTTATTGCGAGGATCGTAGTAGCTTATGATGCTTTTTTTTTTTTTTGCAGGATTTACCAGATTTGGTCGCTGTGAAGGATGCAGATTTTTCAAGTGTAGAGGCTGTTTTTTGTTGTTTGCCACATGGCACCACTCAGGTTTCTAAATTTGTAATATCTAGATTAAGTTAAAGTTGAGCTTCTTGCAGTTAGTTAGTGATTGATGGTTGAGAAGTATTGTTCTTATTGCAGGAAATTATCAAAAGTCTTCCAACTAGGTTAAAGATTGTTGATCTTTCTGCGGTACATTTAGCAAATACTATGTTCATCGCTCTTCTAATTTTGGATATAACATATAATAAAAGGTATTTGCAGGATTTTAGATTACGAGATATCAATGACTACAATGAATGGTACGGCCAGCCTCACAAAGCATCAGAATTGCAGGTACAATTTGTCCTTTATATCTCTCTGTTCCTAAAATGCTAACTAATAGTCGATCAGTGTCTTAAAAAAGTTTAAGTTACCTTATCCTTGGTTTCAAAAGTTGAGGCACAAGCCGAGAACTTCATGTATGCAAAGTTATTTGGTGTTAGTAAAAAAATGATACTAAATTACTTATACATGACATTATTTACTTGTTAATACTTAAATACTAAAAGATGGGATGATGAAATGTAATAAACACATTTTAATAATCATCCCGTTTGAGCTACGTACAACCAAACAAGCTTAACTTACAACTTCTAAGCTTTTGTATGCCATTGACATTATTTTAACATTGTAAATTTGGTTTGTTTCTAGTTACTAGATGTTGTAATTTCGACCCGTTTACTTATGAACACAAAACAAAAGAAAAGGCCAAAAAGGAAATATATCAAATGGAGTTAAAGTTGCTGAAGGTGTATACTATAAAGTGGACAAAAAGTGTTTGAAAAGCTTCCCCGTTAACAAATTGCCCGACCCATCTATTTTTCACCTCTACTAATTAATATACTAGCTTTTGGTTATGTAATTACGTTGTTTCCGCAGAAAGAGGTTGTTTATGGTCTGACAGAGATATATAGAAACAAGATCCAAAGTGCACGTCTTGTTGCAAATCCTGGATGTTATCCTACTACTATTTTACTTCCTCTTGTTCCGTTGCTTAAGGTTCGTTTCTTGTTTTTTCACATTTAAAAGATATTTAAATTAATCATCATCTGGTAAAAAATAATTTAATAGACTTAACTACTTTTAAATGCTTTGGCTGTAAATGTGATGGCTCTCTCTCTCTCTCTCACAAACACAAATGTGTGTCTGAGAGAAAGTGACACTTACAAACGAACCGTATTGATAAGTTCTTGTCGAAAAATATCTTGTGGATTTTCCTTGATGGCAGGCTAGACTCATTGGATTGCAAGATATCCTTATTGTCTCGAATTCTGGAGTTAGTGGAGCAGGTTGCATGTCTTTACATATATTAGTTTTACCTTTTGTTATATTTTATATCTAATGGATTAAGTCGGTAAGCTTTAAAAAATGTTTAAATTGAAACGGGTCAAACATTAAAAAGGGTCAAAGGTGACTAGGCATGTGATTACAACCAGCCCAAATTCCTAAGGGCATGTGTAGTGGAGGGGCGGTATGGGGAATAAAATATTATAAAGTAATAGAAGGGGCGTTATGGGGCGTTATAGAAAAAGAGGGTGTAGTGGAAAGGGGCGTTATAGGGCTTTATAAATGATTTGGTAATCATTGCTTTTTATTGTTTTTATTATTATTATGATTATTATATTATTATTTTAATATTATAATAAAACCCTTCCCCCACCTACCCCTTCTTCCCCATCCCCTTTCTTCATCCCAGACAACAACCATTCCTCCTCCTGTCAGTCATCGCGCCCGCCACCTCCATAACCCTGCAAACGAAAACGCCCCCATAGCGCCGGCGGGGGCGGTGTGCCGGGCGCTACGGGGCAATAAAATATTCAAAACGCATGTGTATGGCGCTCCACTACGGAGGCACTAATATGGATTAAAATCTAGGAGTATATCTGTAATGTTTGGTATCTTTTGTAGGACGTAGTGCTAAAGAAGCAAATTTATACACGGAAGTATCTGAAGGGATATTTTCTTATGGCATCACAAGGCATCGCCATGGTAAGTTGTTTCATGTTATTTTTGCTCCCCGTTTTTATTTGAGGTGGTAATCTTTTTTCTGCTCTTTTGGCTTGGTTTCAGTGCCTGAAATAGAACAAGAACTATCTGATGCTGCAAATTCAAAAGTAACCGTTAGCTTTACTCCTACCCTAATGCCAATGGTAATGTTTACTTCACCATTGAATTAGAAAAAAAAATGATTTATTTAATTAGTTGTTAGTGTTACCCATGATCCCAAATGCTAAATGATTTGTGGCTACATATTTGATCCACGTTCGTCACCAACTTGCAGAGCCGAGGCATGCAATCAACTATAAATGTACAATTGGCTCCAGGAGTTTCCATTGTAGATTTGAAACAACACCTTAAGGGATATTATGAGGTATAACTTTTGACCACCATTTCGTATTTAGCGTACTACTTCTAACTTCATAATATAATTATCGTATACGTAGAAGGAAGAATTTGTAACGGTGCTGCCAGATGATCAAGCTCCGCACACCAAATATGTTCAAGGTTCCAATGGTTGTCATATAAACGTTTTCCCTGATCGCATCCCAGGGCGAGCAATAATCATATCCGTCGTATGTCTTTTTTGTAAAATTAAAAAAAAGTTACATTTACTTTCTTATTAGTTTATATCTTAATTATTATTCGGTAATTTCATAAATTTGTTTGCAGATCGATAATCTTGTAAAAGGAGCTTCGGGCCAAGCTTTACAAAATCTTAATTTGATGATGGGAATTCCAGAAAACACCGGGCTTAGCTGCATGCCTTTATTTCCTTAGCTCAACATCTTGTTTTGTTGTTTTGGTTTTCTTTCTGTAGACTTGTGATTAGGTTAACGTCATGTTTAATTTTTGGATTTATCGGGTAAATGGCCAAACGGAATGGCTTTTACATAATAAGCGCGATCGCTAAGGTCAATGTAGAACCGTAAAAGGATTATAAATTGCTAGTCGCACCATTGTTATGTTTTCTAGCATACATACAGCATTACAGCCCAACTATCCACCTTCCAAGCGCCCACATTATTCCAAATAAGTACTTCATTCTCATGTGAAGTGTGTTGATTACACTATATTGTTTCTTTTATGCGAGAAGGATTCGAATCCATAACTTCGCACTTCCGGTGCTCATTGAACGAACCCACATAACTATCGTTGGCCAAAGTAGATTCTACTATAGTTACCGAGTCGAATTCAACACTCAAATCCTCCACTACTCCTTCATTCTAAAGAATATTTGGGTCCCACAAGATGAACTCTTTGACTCGAGTCGTATACAAATTCTTATCAACTTCCACTTCCCTTGTTTGTATAATACATTGTGTGTGCTTGCTGCTTAGTTAGAACACACACGCACCCACAAGATAAATTATCTTGCGCATCTTCATTAGGCCTGTAAACGAACCGGACGTTCGTGAACTTGTTTGGCGGGAAGTTCGCTTATGTTCGTTTAGTTAAATAAACGAACATGAATAAACGTTGTGTTCGTTCATTTATGTTCACGAACGTCCGTTTATGTTCGTTTAAGTTAGTTAACGTTTTATTAATTACATAAGAAGTTATATTTATATAAATATGAACATAAATTAGGGTTTAGGTACTTGTATAAATATAACCAATCAATGATTGGGTTTTTAGTAATACAAAATTGTGTACATTTATTATGTTCGTGAATATTCGTTTATGTTCGTTCATGAATTGTTCGTTTAGGTTTTAAATGAATGAACATAAACGAACACAAACATGACAAATTTCTTAATGAACGAACACAAACACAAAAATGTGTTCGATTATGTATTCGCGTTCGTGACCGTGTTTGATTAAAGTGAAATGAACAAACACGAACATGCATTTATTCGTGTTTGTTCGATTCGTTTACAAGCCTACTGTTCGTCCATGTGTTTACATTCTCCTCACAAGCCAGGAAACTTTTGTACCTATTAACGTAGCAAGGTGATAAAGGCAATCCCTCAATATCTATTTTGATTTACCTTTTTTTATCATTAAATAAAAAAAATTACAAATTACATCAAGATAGCGAGAAGGCGGGCAACAAGCTGTGCCGCCACCCCTTTCTGAATGGCAAACCCTAACCAACTAAAAACGTAACCTTGCCCACCCAGAACCGAGACACTACTATGAATAACTCGCTGGACCCTGGTCAAGAAACGGGTGGCCTCCGGTGCCAATGAGCCAAATGTATCAAAAGCTAGGGGTACGAAAACATGTTGGTTCTCCGCGCAGACTTTATCATGTTTTTCTACCTTCTTCGCCTCTGCTTTCTGCACCGCTTGCCCTGCTACAAACTCACTGTCCCTCAACCCAACTAGAGGAGATACACCTGTCAGGTCAACACAAGCATGCTTCCCCCTGGCCCACCCAAAGATAAGGAGATCTGCTAGACGCAAGGTGGATCTCCCTTCTTCGGGATCCGAGAGGAAGTTCACAGGGGCCTCCTTCTTGACTACCCTCATCATCTACACTGTTATCATCTTCTGGTTCAAGATCCATATCTACTTCTGCAGCAGCCTTAAATGCACCCATGTCTACATATACATCTTCAATCTCATTGTCTTTATCCATAACATAGTCTGATCCTTCATCATCATTCTGCTGCTTATGCTTCTTACCATTACCATCTCCACCTAGGTCATCCTCAAAATCATTATCATACTCATCATTGTCATCATATTCCTTTTCCATCCTGTAATCTGAATCTTCAGAGTCCTCATCCTCACTGTGTTGTTCAACATCATCTGCATTATCATCTAAATTACCTTGAATATTGTCACACCCCGCCCAGGCCGGGGCACTTACAGTGACCAGTTGGCGCAAACTTAAAGCGGAAACGTAATTTTATTACATAACTTAAGTATTTATTACAAGCCTGAGCGATCCAAGTACATCCAGCTACACGAACCTCAACTATAATATGATAAAACATCTAGAGTCGTCCCACGCTCAGCTAAAAACTTCCAGTCCTCACATTATCAACCTGTGATACATGCTCAAGTAATAAAAATACGTCAGCACACAGCTGGTGAGTCACATAAACTAACTCATTTGTAAAACACCCCATAAACAATTTTATTGATCAAGTATGAGCTCCTTACATGTCACCATAATCATATATCCGGCCTAAGCATTATATATTCACACATACGGCGTAAACACACCCCATATAGCCGTACGTGTATGTCCACGCATGGAAAATATAATGATCATCATAATATATATAACACTCTGGATGCCACACCTATGGTTCGATGCATATACATGATCAATCACCATAAAAACAATTTTATGAGCAAGTATCAGGTTTTGAAAATAGTTTAAGTAACTCACCTCTTTATCAGTGTAACACCCCAAAAATGTTAAGTAATAATAGTATGGTAGAAATTATATATATATATGTATGTGTGTGTAAATGTATGCGTATGGATGTATGTATGCGTACGTGTATATGTGTAGGGAGATGTGTATCTCTAGTTGGAATTAATGCATAGATAGTTGTACACCTAATAAACATAAAATCACCAAGTTAGCTACTTGGGCAAAGTGGTGACACCATAGTTGGTAAATGTAAGGGGTTAATTATACAATTAACTCATTCTAGAGGGGATGAAATTAGACAAGAGATAGAAACTTATAATATGAGGGTCAAGGGTTGGAAAAGGGTCATTTAGAAAGAAAAAAAATAAAATCCAGAGAAGAGGGGAGGAGGTGGCGACAAGAGGGTCACCCAAACAACCCTTTATAGCTGGAAATTGGTGAAGAAGAACACCTCAAATCCCCTGCATGTTCACGAATTCTAAGCCTACTAGTAAAACTAATCCTCTTGGTGTGAAGGTTGAAGACTCAAGTATTCAAGGGGAGCAAGGAGCACGCGATAAAGGTAAGTTGGTTACTACCAACTAAAACTAGCTAATGATTATAATTGTCATATTGGTTATGGATGTATTTGTTGTTGATGAAAATGGATGAGTTGGAAGTGGTAAGAAGCACCTTTGTGGTCACACAAAGTGCAACTAGTAGAATGATTTACCATGGTGGAAGTGCCCTTAATGGGTCAAATAGGTAGATGTACCCTTAACGGGTCAAAATGTGGAAATGCCCATAATGGGTCAAAATGTGGAAATACCCTTAATGGGTCATATGGTGGAAGCATGGAAAGTTTAGTTACCTTGGGTTAGTAATGATAGTACATATGCATACTAATGGTTGCCTTGTCTTAATTGAATAGGTAAAGCACATATGTGAAGATCAAGTCTCAAGTGAAGTCGGGTTATGCACGCTCTAGTCTTTTGGGTTGGGTACCATGTTGATGAAAGAACTTTGAGTCATATGTCAAGAAGTTAATGTGTTGTGTTCTTGATTTTGAAAACGGGTCAAAGTTTTACATGGTAGCTAACTAGAACATCTTATTTTGTAATTACGCTAATGTGACTTGTTGTTAATAGGTAGTTGGACAAGATGTTATGAATCATGTATATAATGGGTGTTTGTTATCTTCTAAATATGTTTAAAAAAAAAAATTATCGAGTCTTACAAGTTGGTATCAGAGCCAAGGTTTGAGCGAACCGAGCACATTAGGTGCTTGGACTCAAACCGGAAGCTCGTGGGGGCGTGCATTCGATCCGAGACTTGGTCAAGGTATGTGTGGGAATAATAAGTGGGAGAGTTACTCAATGAACTCACAAAATGTTGGAAAAATCTTTGTTACAAAGTGGCCAAAAGGATGGTAAAGTAGAAAGGTAGAAAAAAAAAAAAAAAAAAAATAGTGCAGGGGCTACCGTACCTTACGGTAGCACCGTAAGGTACGGCAGCCGTCAGAAACATGACGGTGGTTTGCCCCTGCCTTACGGTGGGAAATTGTGCATCCAGGCCACCGTACCTTACGGTGATACCGTAAGATACGGTGGGCCCTGGGGGTTTTTAAGGGTGCCTTTCTACTATGTATGGATTAAAATCGCCTCTCGTTCGGGAACGGATTGGGGGCATGTTAACGTATGAAAACATGAAATTTCAACCCTTGTATGTTCATGATAGAGAATGTGATAGCCCAAGTAATGGGAGTGGAAAGACCTATTCTTTAGAAGAATGGATAATATTTGGGAAACACTATGATGTAGTATGCATGTTGAATGTTTGTTGTTATTTCAGAAAATGGTAGAAGAAGGGGATAACTCCGCTAGAGAGCATGAACAGCAAGAGATGATAAAAGAACTGATTGCCACGGAGATGGGTAAGGCATGGACTGCTAACCTTGCCAAGATAACACAAGAGGTGGAATCGAATGTAGTGGGGGTAATGGAGGGAATGATGACAAGTAGGTTTGACGAACTAAAGAAGTTGATTGAAGAGGGGTCGTCTGGCTCCAAGAATGCTAAGAGGTGTACTTATCGAAACTTTATGTCATGCAACCCTACGGTATACAACGGAGAGATAGATCCACTTGAATGTCTAAGGTGGATCTCGGATATGGAAGGGGTATTTGCGCGAAGCCATTGTGAAGGCGAAGATGAGGTGATGTTTGCCACGGGTCAGCTACGACTCCGTGCAAAGGATTGGTGGGATAGTTACAGTAAGGAGGTGGGGCAAGAACAAGTGAGAAGCATGACATGGGCGGAGTTCAAGGAGCCCTTCCTGAAGCATCATTGTCCCCAAACTGCAATCGATCGCATTCAGGAAGAGTTTCTGCACCTCCGCCAGAAGAATGAAACCATAGATGAGATCACAAACGTATTTCTTGACAAGATGAAGTTTTGTCCGGAATTGGTAGGAACGGAACGAATGAAGATTAACAGGTATCATGCCATGTTGAGGGCAGAATACCGGGAGTTTATCACTGCATCGAAATGCAACACATTGGGTGAACTCATTGATTGGGCCCGTGAACGAGAAACGGAATTAAAACGCCAAGAGCAACGGGGTGAGAAGAGAAAGGCTGAAAAGACTTGGGAGTCGCCAAAGAAGGCTAAGGGCCACGAACAGGGCAAGAAGGATCCTAAGAAGGGTGAAATACCGAGTTGTAAAACGTGTGGGAAATCGCATACGGGGGAATGCCGTTTGGCGCAAAAGACGTGCTACAATTGTGGGAAGGCGGGACATCCGTTTTACAAATGCCCTAGCCCGGTTCAGTTGTGTTATCATTGCTATGAACCCGGGCACTTCAAGGCGGATTGTCCCAAGCTCAAGAAGGAGGCACCGAAAGAAGGAAAGAAGAATGAAGCTTCAAAGGCTCGTGGAAGAATGTTCCAAATCACCACGGAAGAAGCAAAGAACCACCCTGAGGTGGTGTCGGGTATGTTATTAGTCAACAATACTTTTATGTACGTGTTGTTTGATACGGGAGCAAGTAGGTCTTTTGTGTCTACCAAAGTGATCTACCATCCCACTTTCATTATAGAAAAGATGCCGAGCCCCTTAGAAGTAGAAATTGCGGATAGTAAGAATTATTTGTTACACAATATATGTAGAAATTGTACTCTCACGATAGAAGGGGAGGATTTTGGGGTAGATTTGGTACCCATGCCTATGGGGGAGTTCCAAGTGGTAATAGGCATGGATTGGTTGTCTAAACACCACGCGGAATTCCAATGTAAGAACAAAACCGTGTACGTCACCACACCTAGCGGGAGGAGGGTAAGTTTTATAGGGGATAGAAAAGTTGAAGCCAAGTTGTGTACTTTGGTGGAAACCATGAAGCATGTGCGTAATGGGGGAAAGGCGTTTATGGCCTATGTGGTTGATACCACTATCACCACCCCCAAGATTGAAGATGTACCGATTGTTAATGAGTTTCGGGATGTGTTTCCGGATGATCTTCCGGGACTTCCTCCCGAGCGTGAAGTAGAGTTCAAAATCGAGTTGGTGCCGGGGGCACAACCCGTTGCAAAAGCACCATATAGGTTGGCACCCACCGAACTCCGGGAGTTGATGACACAACTTCAAGAGCTACTTGATAAGGGCTTCATACGCCCGAGTGTGTCCCCATGGGGAGCCCCTATTTTGTTTGTGAAAAAGAAGGATGGGTCTATGCGGATGTGCATAGACTACCGGGAATTGAATAAATTAACAATAAAGAACCGCTACCCCTTACCCCGTATTGACGATCTATTCGATCAACTACAAGGGGCGAGTTGGTTCTCAAAGATTGATCTTCGCTCCGGCTACCATCAATTGAAGGTAAAGGAAGAAGATGTGGCCAAAACGGCGTTTAGGACTCGGTATGGGCATTACGAGTTCCTAGTAATGTCCTTCGGGTTGACAAATGCTCCGGCCGCATTTATGGATTTAA
Source organism: Ambrosia x helenae (assembly GCA_030844895.1). Classification (NCBI taxonomy): domain Eukaryota; kingdom Viridiplantae; phylum Streptophyta; class Magnoliopsida; order Asterales; family Asteraceae; genus Ambrosia; species Ambrosia x helenae. The sequence continues at coordinate 40,293 of JAUTDX010001665.1, read as the reverse complement.
TGAATCGGGTATGTCGTTCGATGTTGGATCGTTTCGTGATAGTATTTATAGACGACATTTTGATCTACTCCCGAAGTGAATCGGATCACGCGGATCACTTACGGGAAGTCCTTGAAACGCTTAGAAAAGAAAAGCTTTATGCTAAATTTTCTAAGTGTGCCTTTTGGTTGAGGGAGGTCCAGTTTTTGGGACACGTAGTGAATGAGAGGGGCATTTCAGTAGACCCTTCGAAGGTGAAGGCGGTGGTGGAATGGGTTTCTCCCAAGAACCCAAGCGAAATTCGAAGTTTTCTGGGCCTAGCCGGTTATTATAGAAGATTCATCCAAAACTTTTCAAAGGTGGCACTGCCTTTGACCCGGATGACAAAGAAGAATGAAAAGTTTGTGTGGGGCGAAGACCAAGAAAGAGCCTTTCGAATGTTAAAGGAGAAGTTGACCAGTTCGCCTGTTCTGACCTTGCCTGAAGGGTCGGATGATTTTGTAGTTTATACGGATGCCTCGCATCAAGGGTTGGGGTGTGTTTTGATGCAACGGGGGAAGGTCATCGCCTACGCATCAAGACAACTCAAACCCCATGAATGTAATTACCCCACACACGATTTGGAATTGGGGGCCGTGGTATTTGCGTTGAAAATCTGGAGGCATTACCTGTATGGGACAAAATGCACCATATACTCCGATCACAAAAGCCTTAAGTATTTCTTCGAACAGAAAGACCTCAACATAAGGCAACGGAGGTGGCTTGAATTAATCAAGGATTATGATTGTGACATTGTGTACCACCCGGGGAAGGCTAATGTGGTGGCCGATGCTCTAAGTCGGAAGGAATACCCACCCCCGATTCAAGTTAAGGCCTTGGGTGTTGTAATTACACCTACCCTTTTGGGTGAGATACGAAAGGCCCAAGTCGAGGCTTTGCAAGCCAACGACCCAAAGAAGATAAGAATGAAAGGGATGATAGACAAGTTGGAAGAAACTGCGGATGGGATGAAGACCCGTTATGGGCGGGTATGGGTTCCTTGGACCTGTGAAGTCAAGGCTTCTCTGCTTGATAAGGCCCACAAGTCCCGGTTCTCAATCCACCCGGGAGCAACCAAGATGTATCGGGATCTAAAGAGAGACTATTGGTGGCCGGGAATGAAGCGCGACATCGCTAAGTATGTGGAGAAGTGTTTGACCTGTTCTCAAGTCAAAGCCGAACACCAAAAACCTTATGGAAAGTTACAACCACTCGAGGTCCCGGTGTGGAAGTGGGAAGAGATCACTATGGACCTCGTGACAAAATTACCAAAGACGAGGAAGGGTTATAATGCAATTTGGGTAGTGGTGGACCGGCTCACAAAAAGCGCGCACTTTTTGGCTATTCGGGAGGCTTACACCTCTGAACGGATGGCGGAAATTTATGTGAATGAGATTATATCCCGGCATGGTGTACCCGTTTCTATTGTGTCGGATCGAGACACTCGATTCACATCCCGATATTGGAGGAGGTTTCAAGAAGAGATGGGTACGAAACTGTTGGTTAGTACCGCCTACCACCCTCAAACCGACGGACAAACCGAAAGAACCATTCAAACCCTCGTAGATATGTTGAGGGCATGTGTTTTAGATTTTGGGGGCAGTTGGGATGAACACTTACCATTAGTGGAATTCTCTTATAATAACAGTTATCACAGTAGCATCCAAATGGCACCATTTGAGATGTTATACGGGAGAAAGTGTAGAACCCCGGTGTGTTGGGGAGAAGTGGGTCAGCGAGAGTTAGCTCCAAGTGATTTGGTGGCCCTCACTAACGAAAAAATTAGCCTAATACGGGCTAGAATTCAAGCCGCTCAAGACCGACAAAAGGCGTATGCGGATCGTAGAAGGCGCCTGATAGAATTCCAAGTGGGAGATTTTGTGTTATTAAAAGTCTCCCCTTGGAAGGGCATCATTAGATTTCGTAAACGAGGGAAGTTGGGTCCACGTTATATTGGGCCATTCAAAATCTTGGCACGGGTCGGGCAAGTGGCTTACCGGTTAGAGCTACCGTCGTCCTTGAGTGGGATCCATGACACTTTTCATGTGTCCCAATTACGGAAGTGTCTTGCGGATGAAACCGCATACGTGCCTCTTGAAGATATAGAGATAGACAACAAGTTGAATTATGTAGAGAAACCGGTAGCTATACGAGACTTCAAGGCGAAGCGATTACGAAACAAGACCATAAACCAAGTCTTGGTACAATGGCAACACCGGAAGGTTTCGGATCTCACGTGGGAATCCAAGGAGGAAATGCGAAAACACTATCCGGCTTTATTCGGTACGTATCTAGGTTTCGGGGTCGAAACCTCTTTTAAGGGGGGTAGACTTGTAACACCCCAAAAATGTTAAGTAATAATAGTATGGTAGAAATTATATATATATATATGTATGTGTGTGTAAATGTATGCGTATGGATGTATGTATGCGTACGTGTATATGTGTAGGGAGATGTGTATCTCTAGTTGGAATTAATGCATAGATAGTTGTACACCTAATAAACATAAAATCACCAAGTTAGCTACTTGGGCAAAGTGGTGACACCATAGTTGGTAAATGTAAGGGGTTAATTATACAATTAACTCATTCTAGAGGGGATGAAATTAGACAAGAGATAGAAACTTATAATATGAGGGTCAAGGGTTGGAAAAGGGTCATTTAGAAAGAAAAAAAATAAAATCCAGAGAAGAGGGGAGGAGGTGGCGACAAGAGGGTCACCCAAACAACCCTTCATAGCTGGAAATTGGTGAAGAAGAACACCTCAAATCCCCTGCATGTTCACGAATTCTAAGCCTACTAGTAAAACTAATCCTCTTGGTGTGAAGGTTGAAGACTCAAGTATTCAAGGGGAGCAAGGAGCACGCGATAAAGGTAAGTTGGTTACTACCAACTAAAATTAGCTAATGATTATAATTGTCATATTGGTTATGGATGTATTTGTTGTTGATGAAAATGGATGAGTTGGAAGTGGTAAGAAGCACCTTTGTGGTCACACAAAGTGCAACTAGTAGAATGATTTACCATGGTGGAAGTGCCCTTAATGGGTCAAATAGGTAGATGTACCCTTAACGGGTCAAAATGTGGAAATGCCCATAATGGGTCAAAATGTGGAAATACCCTTAATGGGTCATATGGTGGAAGCATGGAAAGTTTAGTTACCTTGGGTTAGTAATGATAGTACATATGCATACTAATGGTTGCCTTGTCTTAATTGAATAGGTAAAGCACATATGTGAAGATCAAGTCTCAAGTGAAGTCGGGTTATGCACGCTCTAGTCTTTTGGGTTGGGTACCATGTTGATGAAAGAACTTTGAGTCATATGTCAAGAAGTTAATGTGTTGTGTTCTTGATTTTGAAAACGGGTCAAAGTTTTACATGGTAGCTAACTAGAACATCTTATTTTGTAATTACGCTAATGTGACTTGTTGTTAGTAGGTAGTTGGACAAGATGTTATGAATCATGTATATAATGGGTGTTTGTTATCTTCTAAATATGTTTAAAAAAAAAAAAATTATCGAGTCTTACAATCAGCCATTTGCAATTGACAACGCTAATACAACCAGGTCATATCTCACGGTCCTGATACAATTATACCACCCCTAGGTTAGGTAACAGTACACCTAACTAATTATTATTATTACAGTTGGATATGGGTTAGCGCTACCTTATTTAAGCATGGATGATCAGTCCATGCCTAATTAAGGCTAGGCTACCCTATACCCATCCCTAATAATAATCCTAATACCTAAAAATAATAACACTAAAATACTACTAATATTAAATAATAATGAAATAAACATAACTTAAACGAAAACATACCTCAAACTATCTACGGCTAGTTTGTGTAGAGTCTCCCCTACTCGTGCTCCTACTCGTGCTTTAAAAGTGACTAATAACAATACCCAACAGGGTATCGTAGGCTCGGGATACTCTATATACTAGAGCTTCCCAAAATAAAACTTTATGCATCTATATATGCTACAACAAAGTGCCTATTTATATATGTGAATGGACGGTGCGTTTCCTCAAACCTTCGATGTAGGACAATTTGACATGCTTGCTTGCTAGGTTATGTGAAACATAGATAAAGAATCTTTGTTTTCCTTATTTCCTTCGATGTGAGCCTACTGCTCCATAACTTCTTTTCAAAGTCCAAACATGGACATTATTATTATTTCAAACATCAGATTAAAATTTATATTATTATTATTATTATATCATTTTAATTAATTCAGCTGCTTCACTCGTTTTTCTCGTATAACTTGTAAACTATAACGTTTTACTAAATTCCGAATATACTGTTAAGACGAGCTAATTTTTATCAACGCGTCAGCGTAATTTTATTAGAAACGGAGTAGGCTAAATAGAACATAATATATTATATTAAACCTAAACGGTCTCCTGTAATACCGATTACTCATCTAGATGTCGTGTAACAGATGATCATACTATTGGTCACTTACTCGTCAACTAATTTTAAATACGTAACTATTCATCTCACATGTTGGTTTGTTTTGACGATCAATGACCCGTTTCATTCACTAATAAATATATGAACTAACACATTTTATTCATATAACAAAAACGGGATGTTACAAATATCTTCTGCATTATCATCTAAATTACCTTGAACATCTTCTGCATTATCATCTAAATTACCTTGAATAGCATTAGTATTTTCAACATCATTCACATCACTATCTATCCACTGGAGTGCAAGCAGTCTTCTACTAGCGCCAGCTTTGCCATGAGATGGACCATGATTAGCTTTATCATGAGATAGACCATGATTAGCTTTACCATCAGATGGACCAACATCTTGAATCTCCTCAATAATAACACTTGAACTGCCTTTATGTGGTGACACAAAATATGTGTCCAACTTTGTAACCCAATGCTCAACATACACTTCTATAACTTTAGTCCTAGACACAAACTTACACATCTCTATCACATCTTGATCAGACCCTAGAGCCCTAAGACCAATATCCAAATTTTCACCAGGAATCTTAAGTTGGTAATAAACAACATACCTAAGATCGTAAACATAGAGTTAAACTCCATCACTGAGAACTGATTAACATCTATGTTGTCCACATAGTTCATTTTACCTACATACCTTCTACCCGGGTAACCTAAAAACTCTCCCCAATGAAAGACCTGGATGCTAAAGATCGTAGGGCAACCATCTATAACAAAAAATGAAAAATTTAGGTTAAAAATTTCCATATTGTAAACATGTTAAAAACATTAAATTGTTGATCAGAATGTAAAAAACACATACCATATTCTTCATAAGAATCAAAATGCACGAATGGGCCACGAACATTCCAGCATGAAAAGTCTATCATCCTTGAACACCAATTTTGAATCAGAAGTTTAAGGTTGATTAGGGTTTTGATCTGAGAAGAGAACGGGGTAAATGGTTTTTAAATGGATTTATAGAGATAAGGGGGGAGGATAAATGGACAAATATGCCCCTCACGTGGGGCGCAAGTGGGGGGACTTAACTGAGATTCTAACCAACGTTACGTTTTTGGACTCAGAAGGTTATGTTTGGAAAACTGAAGTGTTCAAGTAGTTAAACAATTTCATTTTGGATTCAAGTAGTTAAAACCACCAAAACACAGGGACGCAAATAGTAATTTACTCAAACATTAAATATTTTAACTCCTTTTACATTAATGAGAGTAAATTCCTTTTTGAGTCCCTGTGTTTTGTCAGTTTTGACTACTTGAGTCCAACATTTTGATTTTTAACATTCTGAATACCTAAGTTTTAGTTTGGTACCTTTTGAGTCCTATTTTCTAACGTCGTTAACCAAGTTTGTTAAATATAAGGGTATTTCAGTCATTTTACATATATGTACAACTATCTAATGCATAAAGTATAAGGAACAAGTCGTTAATGCATAAAGGTTTTAATATATAATATATATATATATATACACACACACACATATACACACAAAGCTCCCTTTGTCTCACACACACACACAGACCTGCACTCACCTTCTATTCCCTAACCCTACCCCATCCGGCAACCCTCCTGCACCTCCACCACCGCCTCACCACCACCACCACCCACCCCCACTGCACCTCCACCTCCAAGTCACCCCCACCTCAACACTACTACCACCTGCACACACAATCTCTCCCCCACCCTACAAGCACTGCACCATAAAACCACAACCACTCGTTTCACCGGGACAGCCACCCACCTCCCACCACACTGCTCCACCTCGATCTAAACCCTAACCCCTAAATTTATTTCAAATCTGACCTGAACCCTAGGCCCCATCATCGTCTAAGCTTTTTGAAGCCCTAGTAGTAACGATAGTGACGGTGATCTGGTTTGGTAGTTATTGGGGTTTGATCTGTTGGTGGTTTGATCTGTTGGTGGTTTGATCTGGCGGTGGTTGTGGTTTGGTTCGACAGTTGGGTTGTTTGATATGCAGTGGTTGTGTTTTGGTATGGCGGCGGTGGTGGTAGTTATGATGATCTGGTCCGGTGGTGGTGTTGGTTTGGTCAGGTGGTGGTAGTGGTTGTTGTTGTCTGTAAATAAGAGAAAGAGAGAGGGATATGAAAAACACAGGTGAAGACAGGTTTGATTAGAGAGAGATAATGGGGGTATTTATATATTATTATTATTATTATTATTATTATTTTATTTTATAAATTACAAGGGTATTTTTGTCTTTCATAACAAACTAACAGACTTTATTAACGATGTTAGAAAATAGGACTCAAAAGGTTACCAAACTAAAACTTAGGTATTCAGAATGTTAAAAATAAAAATGTTGGACTCAAGTAGTTAAAACTGACAAAACACAAGGACTCAAAAAGAAATTTACTCATTAACACTTTACCCTACACATATATCGAAATTATCAAATGTTTATCTTACACATATGAAGATTATCATATGTTTATCCTCTACATATAAAATTTATCCTACGTATATCCTACACATATCAAAGTATCATTCACTATAAATTAGGGTTGCTTTGAAAGAATATATTTTGAAAATTAATTATAAGTTTCATTTATTTAACTAGTTTAAGGGGTTACAAAAAAATTAATAATTTATTTAACATTAAATACAACTATTGAATGGAAGATTTCTGGTTCAAATTTATTCTTTTTCTTCTAACAAGACATTTTTTTTTCATTTGAACTCTCCACTATATATACACACACATAAACAACACAACACCACATCACCACCACCAGTTTCTTCATTCATCTGGATCGCCACACTACGTTGTTATAGGTACCATGTCACCATATTTTCTTTTGTCGTTACATTTTGTTTCGTTTATGTTGTTTTGTACATCTATATTTTGCAGATTAACATTGGTCTATACCATTTGGTTCATACAAAAATTCCTCGCGCAACGCATGGTGGGGAAACCTATTTATATAGGTTTATTAGATTTTAATAACTTTAATTGTCATGTACTGGTCGCTGCCACTCCTAACTAATTACTTGACCACAACTCTCAACTTGTAACTTATTTTCCCATGTCGCTCCCAAACCAATCGAACCCTAACCGAGTTAGTGTTTTTTGTTGACTTGGTTGTTTTGGTAAGGTGGCAACTGTCACATTAGCATGCCACGCCACTGACAAAAGGCCACGTCACTAAAAAGGGGCCACGCTCAGTGGTGAAGCTTGAGAAATTGGTCCGGGGGTCGGAAATTACCAGTCACGGGAGGGACCTAATTTTTTTTTTCTATAGCTATGTTTCGGATTATATGTTCGGGTCGGTGATTCGATTCGGGTCGAGTCAAACATTAAATACAATAATATCAAAGATGTTATGGTTTTGTTCTTCTCTGTATTATAATCTAATAACATAAACATTAAATCAAGTCATAATTATTTTCAACCCTAATTCTTAAACAATTGAATAACTTGACACAAAAGATTGAATAATAAATAAATAAAAAACAGCACCGTCCAAAGCGGTATCAACGACCAACAATTATAAAAATATGAAAGCTAAAGAGAAGATGATAGATATAGTTATCTTGTGGCATTTGGATGGTGACACAAACAACAATCGTCCCCTATTTGTAAATATTATATTAGGCTGGTTTAATCAACATTCAACAACACAACAAGACAACAATCTATGAATCTATCCATTAATTACTAACTGCCAAAAAATATATAATTAATATATTAGTAAAACAGATGTACCTTGGTTCTTTGAATGAAGATGAAAGTATGAACTATGCCCAGGGGTTGAGAAGTGAGATTGAGAGACAATAGAGGGTTTAGAGTTTTACTTAGGTTAAGAGTTTTAATTGGGTTTTTCCGAAGGAAAAAAATGGGCAAAATCAAACAATTGGGTTGTATCTCTCTAAATGGGTCCAAAAGAAAAAAGAGACAAAGAAAAACGATAAACTCGGCAAAACAATTGATATTTGGGAACTTTGTATCGTCCGATATATCGTTAGTTTTGGTTTATACGATATACCTATTTTTTTCACAGAAAAACGGGGGGTTGAAACTGTATATACCTAAAAAAATTCTATGCGGGTACTATATAATCGGAACTTCTGAACGAAAATTCGGGGGGGTCGGCCGCCCCCTCCCGCCCCTTAAAACCTACGCCCTTGGCCACGCTAGCAAAAAAAATAACTAACTGAATTAGGGTTGTGTTAGTTTGAGAGTGGTAGAGGAAAATAAATTACAAGATAGGACCAGTGGTGGTCAAATAGTTAGCTAGGAGTGACAGCGATCGAACATGTAATGTGTGATAGTTAGAGTTTATGAAAATCAAATAACTCATTTATGTGTTAAAAAGCAACCATGGTATGTGTATATAGAACTATAAATCACGATAGGTCTATAGCTGATAGTGTAATTTATAAAGCTTAATGTAAAACTGAAAGTAGCATCTTCTTACTATTTTTTTAACCATGTTGCCTTATGATTTACCGCGTCATTTTCTACTTGTTTTTTCATACACCATAACCACCGCACCCCCACACTCGCTTAGTTGTTTATATTAAATAGTAAATGCCATAGAAAATGCTCAAATACTTCCTGTGGTTCGGTCAAATTTCATCTTTAGCCCCAATCTTTTTAAAATTACACTGTTAGTCCCTCACGTTTGCTCAATCGTCACTCGATAGTTCCCTAGAGTAGATGACCAATAGTTTATCTAGTTAGTGTGAAATGATAAAACTACCATTAAATATAATGATACAAAAAATTAAGAATTTATATGGGGTCCACCTGTAACAACCCGACCAGGAGGGGGCTGAACGTTACGACAGTTTGGTAACAGACTTGCACAACGGAAGCAACGATAACAAATATTTATATGTTATACAATTTCTAATCCAAAAATATAAATACATAACTAAAATAAATAGTCTAATATTTATGCAGGGACGAAACGCGGCGGTCGTCGAAGCAGTTGATAAGGTGTGATCCGCTAGTCGATCCAAATCTCAATCCGTGCTTAGCTCTAATGCTCTAAACCGCAACGCTTGCAGCTTGAATCCTCTACCATAACAATCTCTAATCCACACAAGCAAGCATATACCTCGTCCTCAAGATTATCCAAATGCAGTACCTGAACACATGCTTAAAAGAGTTTGGGTCAGCAATTAGGCTGGTGAGTCCGTGTAATAGTTAAGTGGATCCAAAAACAGTTTATTATTTCACAAACAAGTTTACAAAGTTTAACACAGTTTAACACACGTGATGTACAAACGACCCCTCAACCCTAACACTAGATCTATCTACTGCCATTATAGATCTACAAGGCATAATATATGCCGCAACGGTCCGCAGGCCTCAGTGGAGGGTTTCCCGGGCCCCTAAGTCCCGGGTCCACTGTGCGTGGGGGTTTCCCCAAGTAGTACTACCCATATATTAAGCGGCTCACCTCTGAGTTAATGAGTGTCAGTATAATCCGGCAGCTAGTATCTTGTCACATCACAACAGTTTATAAAAAGGAAGCATGCATTCACCCCAAAATAGTTAAAACACGAAAAAGGGGAAGTACAAGAACTCACCTTTGGTTGCGTTTCACATCACGTCTCACCACCACATATTATTCCAAATCAAGTTCCTATTCAAATATATAAACATTAGCGCGTGTAACCAATATTGCGGTTACACGTGTGGGCACTCTTGAGTTCTTTGTCCATACTTCTATTTGTCGGGTGTGTTAACATCTTATGTCCTACTTGTAATGAGATGACCAATACTTATGTTAAGTTGCTTATGAAGTCCTATGTCCGCAAGGTACATTTAATGTCCAGTGTCATATTGTTACCAAGTCGTTATATGAAGCTAGTCTATCCAAGTCCGTATGTCCAAACTCCTACTTGTCGAGTCGAGTCTCAATATCGTATAATAACTAATTTACACTAAAGTCCCCATTATTCAACTTATATCCAATATCCTATGTATAGATATCTCAATTGTCATTCGTATATCTCATTTATCGTCATAATAGTTCTCATTAGTCAAGTCCTATGTCCGAGTTATCTCGTATGCTTTGTTTATATTCCTATGTATTTATCATTACTTTTATTATATCCAACATATCAATCAAGTGTTTATTTATATTCCTCAAGTACCCAATATATATATATATATATATATATATATATATATATTTACATTAAACATATTAGTTAATTATGTTTGTCGAGTCGTCCGGTCCGTAGTCCATTCGTGTCCTACACGTGTTAACCGTATTAGTATTATTAATTACTAGTGTAATTCGAGTGCTCGCTTATACCTCTCGGGTCTCTTCTGTTGACCGAGTCCTCTGCTTGTTGACTTTTGTTGACCAGTGTTTGACTCGTCTCCTGGACCCGAATCCCTGACTGACCTGGTTAACCCAATCAACACTATCATCAATCACCTAAGTCCGCCATCACCTGACCACCTTTGTTGCCTCAACTCCAGACACCACCACCGCTACATAACACAACTACCATTCGACAACCATCAACCATCTATAATTATCAGTCCTATTCCTATTCATCACCGGAACCCAGACCCAATATGCCAAACCTGCTGCTAGGAACATTCATCATCATAATCGGTCATCAGTCCTAACCATCATTACAAACAACAATCACCACCTAGACACTATTACCCATCATACAAATAATAACCATAACCATTATTAACTCAATCTTCTAACTATTATCAACAACCATACCTCTATAACAACTTCCATAACCCATCATCTTCATCGTGAATCATCATCGGAACCAGCACCTTAAACCCTTAACCCTTGTCGCCTCTGTTGTCTGATATAACCACCACCATCTATCTTGATCGATCATTTTATAGACTTTATAATCACTCCAACTGATGGAACCTTAACCGGAATCACTACCATCGTCCTCAACCCATCACAAACCCTAGCCGCCGTCGCATCTTCCTTTTCTCCGTCTATCTCCCTCTCTCCTCTGTTCTCTTTCTATCTCTCTGTCTTATAACTCAGATCTGTTCCTCTGTTTCTATATATTGAACCGGGTGTGTGAGGGTTCTCGGGAGATAATAGTGTGGGTGTGTGTGTGGGTGGAGATAATATCAGAAAGCAGGGGTGGTTGATGTCATGTGTGTCGCCGGAACGGTGGCCGGAGCTCCGCCCTGAGCCACCGGCTCTTCTGCCGGTTTCCTTTCTCTAAGCCATATCTCTCTCTAAAATAATATAGTGTGTGTGTTGTGTTATAACTTCATCAGGAAAGGAAATGGGTTGTGTGGGGGGTTTTTATAAATGGGTTAGGTAATGGTTTTTAACAAAACCATTAACCCACCATTGGTTTTTAAAGATTTGTTGTCAAGTTGTGGGGAGGACAAGTGTCCTCCCTATGACTAAGCAAATAAGTATCGGGTGGGTTCGTTATCGGGTGTCGGTTCGGTCTCGCAACGCGTATTATATTATTCTCTCGTCAAAATAATCATAAAATACTTTTGGTTTCGGTTTCGTGTTTGTATACTTCTTGTTATTATTATCTAGTTCCTCGTCGTTTTACCTTTAGTCGCGAAAAATTTTGGGCCCTAGGTCCGGGTTGTTACACCACCCACTCCATCTTTCCAACTTCATGAACTATTCAAGCAGTTTTCTCTAAATATTAAACTCAAATTAAAATAAGTCGCGTCTTCAAAACCTTTTTTTACAAGCCAAAGTGTCCAATCCAAGCCTATTTTTGAACTTCTTAAGAATAAACAAGTCAAGCCAAGTGTCTCGACTTACTCGTTAAGCAGCCATGTGTACTTCTCTAGTCTCACTTTATGGACTCGTCAAGTCCAAATATACATTTAGCTATCTACATCTCTTTTGAAATAGGTATATATGTGCTTATAAGACTATGTGTTGTGGTAGAGGCAATGCTTGGGAGGACTTGTCATCAAGTCAGCAAATTGTGGGCCCTCCTCTCATGATGACAACTTTTTTTTTTTTTGAAAGGCGAATTTCTTGCTCCTTGTGAGACTTGAACTCAAGACCTCACACTTTTAGTGTATTAAAAGGCTTTGCCTTACCACTGGACCACCAACCCCAATGGCTTCATGATGACAACTTAAGGACTACATAAGGGTGTGAGGTAGTCTTCTTTGGGTAGTCCTAAATTCCTATTAGTCCGTATTTGTTTTTTTATTTTAAATTGACCCACCATTTTATTTTAAGATAACAATATTGGCCCACTATTTGAAATCTACCAATCAACATCACCGTCTTAAACTGTCAAGCCGCCCCCACACCACATAGAGGGTGTTTGGGAATGCAAAAATGCTTTTGGTCAAAAGTGTTTATTGACTAATAACTTTTTGAAAAGGAGTTTTAAAAAAAGTGTTTGGATTAGCTTTTGGGATGAGAAACGTCAAAAAGTCAATAGATTGCGTTTTTTTAAGCGTTTCGCTTAACTTATTATGAATATTGGTTGTATGGGTGGTAGATTTGTAAATTTTTTCCAAAAATCAAAACTAAAATCCAAAAGCCAGGATTTCTAATTTCTCAAAAACAGCTTTTTCACCCTTAAAAACCAAAAAACCAAAAGTCAAAACAGAAAATACTTTTAGGTTACACAAACAGCTTGAAAGTCAATCCCAAACACCCTCATAGTCTAAACAATTAGACTATGGGGTGTGGTACCGACCACCCCCTTGCTCCCCCATGTCCACCTCATCTTTCCCCTCTTCTTCCCCCATTAAGGGGTGTGGTGTTCCCCTTCCCCCTTCCCTCTTTCCCTCCACTTTCTACCCCACTTTTAATATAATAATAATATAAAGAGATCGGGACAGAGGGGGAGATTTCCCCGAGCACACCGATATCAAAACGGGGGGGCGGTGTTCCCCTTGGGGAAAGATGCCACATCAGCCTTCCCGATCATTTTCCCCACCCACACCCCTTAGGGGCTGTTTGGTTGATTAAGTGCTGAATCATTAAGATGGCCTGAATGGTTAAGAGGCTCTGAATGGTTAAGAGCTGAATCATTCAGCATCCCTTATTAGCTTAATGGTTCAGCACTTAATCATTCCATTCAGATGCTGAAACAAACAGTCTGAATGCTAAATGATTCAGACCTGAATGATTAAGAGGCTACCAAACAGCCCCTTAGTCCTATAAACTTTTACGCATAAAAGTTTAAGTGGAATATTAAACAATCACGTGACGGGATGGGGCCCTTGCTGGACGACAGCACGTGAGGTTGAGTGTTTGACAGCTTAAATCAGGCGGCTATACCCTACAACTCATTCCATTTGTTCACAACCTCCAACTTTGACTCTCCATTTTCACTTAATAAAAAGTTGAAAATGAATTTACTTAGGCTAAATGATATGGTTTACCGTTTGTCAAACTCCATGGATACTCAATAGCGGCATCAATACGATAAGCATTTCGGTATTAAATACCGAAAATATCAATATTAAATTAATTTTAATACCAAAAATACTAATACTGGTTCATTTTCGATACCAAGTTTTCATGAAATCGGTATCGGTATTCTCGGTTCAGTTTGGTAGCGGTATTTTATCTTAAAATACCGATACCGTATAAATACCAAACTGATACCGTATCGTATATTTTCGGTATTTGTACCAAATTTTGACAAAAATCAGTATCGATATTTTTTGTATCGGGTTCGTTCAATTCCGAGCTCATCCTACACATCATCTCCACACCTTACTATAGCCTCCAATTCACCACATCTACAGAAGAAAGAGAGAGAAATATAAGAGAAAGAGAGAGAGATAAGATAGAAAACATTCATTGAGTATGGGATCCTCCCGTTGCCATCAACGCCAACATCGGAGGTGCATGGCGGAGGGCGATGGGGGTGCATGGTGGAGGACGTCGAAGGTGGAATATGGAAACATATAATGAGCGTAGAAAGTAAAGTAGGTTTATTGATTTCATATAGATATATATATTTACCTCACGTATATTATTTATTTATTTGGGTAAAATAAATAAAAATACAAGAAAATAAAAAATAAAAAAAATAAAAACCCTATTAAACAATCGAACACAAACGAACATAAATGAACACATTGCCGACCGTTCACGAAAATAAACGAACGAACACGGCCTCTGTTCATGTTCGTTAGTTTAACTAAACGAACAAAATTTGTGTTTGTGTTCGTTCATTTATTAAACGAATATAACGATCTTCCCGCCGAATGGTTCATGAATGTTCGCTGAAAGTTTAGTTCGTTTATGGTCCTACCACTCGGTCTAGAGTCGATTATAATATACATTAATTTATTATGTACATATTTTATGGATACATATAACTATGTACTTTGTTAGTTAAGTTTATTTTTCATATTTGTTAATAAGTATAGTTATATAGATATGCCTGGTACCCAATTTGCTAATGATACTTGTTAATTAAGTTTGATTGTTAATTAAGTTTGATTATATTATTTTTCATGTTTCATGTAATTATCTATTATGCTATATAAATTATATCATGTGTTAATAAAAATGTGTTTTATTATGTAATTATATTTTGTGTCAAATTTGACTTGAGTCGAATATCTAAGGAGTCAGGCTGAAGAAAACTTTATGCCTACCAAGTTACTTCTCTTTCCTAAATGTTAACCTCTAAACTCATTTTGTTTAAAAATAGAAAAATGATTGAGAGATCTTATATTCCCGTTTTGACCCATCATAATATTATGATAATATGTTCCGATTTTCGTTTCCAGGTTTATCACTTAAACGGAAAGACTTACAAAAAGGAATTCGTGTATGACAACTACTTCTATTCAAAGTTTTAAGTGAAGTTTGTTACTTTTAAGTTTAAACTTCGGTTTGACGTTTTACACTTTACGAAAAGTCATGTTGACTTTTCTTTTTCGAAAACAAACGTTCTACTTAGGTTATTTTTCTATTATTTATTGAGAAAACATACCACTTGTTCTACCTAATTTAGTTTGATTATATTTAGAATGAACGTCTAACAATTCAGAAATTAAGTCAATTGAATAGGTTCACTTCTTAAATGGCCTTTTTAGATGTTATAACTTTTTTATGTTATAACATAAAAAGTTAACACTAAAGATTAAAATAATATATTTCAAGTCTAGTAATGTTTTGAAGATATTAATATATCTACGGTTCATTTAATACAAAATCACTTTTGAGTTGTGTATAATGAATGTAAGATATTCTTGTTCATTAAAAACGAAAAATAGATGTAGATTTTTTTAGACGGCTAATGTTTACTTCTCGTCTAGTGTTACATCAATAATTATAAATTACACGCTTATTGATTTAACCTTAAACCTTCCCTGCGTTATCATTGTATCATTTCGTACAGCAAATTTTAAAACTATATATATATATATATATATATATATATAATATAACTTTGGAAGTAACATAATGGTGACTATGAATGACACTTAATACATGTATTTACAAAGAAAGCAAACCTCATCAAACAATAGAATGTGTGTATTAATTATATTTATTTTATCTTGTTCAATTATTTTTTTTTTTTGAGAGAATCGCATGGTTGGTCTCTGTACTTATTAAAATTTGCACTTTTGGTCCTAGTGGTTTGCTAATTACAAGATTGATATCTAGGTTTAATAAAAGTGCACTCGATTGATACCCCATGACTAACGACTGTTAACTTTTCTGGTTAAGTCCACTCACGTGGGGTATTATAGTCTTTTATGTTTGAGCCCAATGTAAAACCCTACCCTTCTTCTTCCTTAAACCACCACCATTTCCCCAAACCACAACCATCACCCATGCACCTCCTCCGCTGTCTTCCTCTGCCACAACCATCACCTAAACCCGATCCAAAAAGAATCCAAAAAATAGCCGTTACAGGGGGCAAGGTTTCGAGGGTCAGGGCGCAGGTGAGGGTTAATGGCCACGAGGACCACAGAGGGAGAGGGGTTGGAGGTTGGGTTAACAGCCGGTAAGGGATTCAGGGAGAAAGGAGATGGAAGTGGGAGTAATTGCCGGTAAGGGTTTTAGGGAGAAAGGGGTTGGAGGTGGGGTTAAAGGCAGTTGAGGGTTTCACGAAGGTGGGGTTAAAGTCCGATGAGGTTTTCAGGGAGAAGGTGACGACGGTGGTTTGGGGAAGGAGGGGAACGTTGGTGGTGGTTCAGGGAAGAAAGAGACGACATTGGTTCAGGGGAAAGAGATAGTGGGGAAAACGGTGATGGTTTTGTTTGGACAGGGAGAAGGTGACGACAGTGGTTTAAGGGAAGGAGGGGAACGGTGGTGGGAGGGTGAACGGTGGTGGTGTTTTAGGGGAAGAAAGAGACGACCATATCTCCCTGACTTGTTGGCGATGAAACACTTGGAATCTTGAAATCACTGAATCTGAGCTGTTGTAGTTGAGTTATGGAACAATTTGATGTTTTTGTTTATGGTGGTGGTGGAAGAAGATAAGGTGGGGGTGACAATAGTGGTGGTGGTGGTGTGGGGGAAGAAGATAAGGTGGGGTGTGGTAGTGTAGTTATTTATTTACAATTTTTGTTTTTTTTACAAGGGCAAAATAGACATTTCATATCTATTTAATAGATAATTTTAATGACCGTTAGGGGCAAGGATCAATAGAGTAACTAAATTAAACATTTGGATCATGTTAGTAATACGTTTACAACACTCGGGACCAACTCTGTAATTAGTAAACCACTAGGACCAATAATGCAAAATTTGAAAAAGCACAAAAACCAATCATACGATTCTCTTTTTTTTTTTTATTCTTAGTTTGGGACCTAATCCTCTATATTTTGCTTTACATTGATGGTTCATCCTTTTTATTCTTACTTAAAAAATGGTTACACCAACTATAAAAAATAATAACATTTACTTCTCCCTGATATTTAAAAGTGTTAAAACATATATAAGGATAAATAAATTATTAAACAAGTCAACATGACAATCTATTCAGAGTTCATGTTGATTCGTTAAACTTGTTTTCAACTTGCAATCATATAATTAATTCAATTCATGAGCTCATTAACCTTAACTTTTTTAATGGCCTGGAAGGTCATCCTAATAGACTCACCCTCTTCCGAGTTCGAATCCAAGCACCCACGGGTATTGCAACCCTTTCGACCCGAAAACCTTAATCGCATATTTTGCAAGTGATGAAGATCAAACCGGGGACCTCCCGGGCTGGAACCCCACATAAGTGGGTGAACCTTCCCACCTTACTATTAGACCATTGGACCGACAGATCATTGGCCATTAACCTTACCATGTTGGGCGTTAAAAATTAATTATCTATAATCTATAACTTATAATAAAAGAATTGAACTTTGATGATGTGGCATTCAATGGAGGCCTCAATTCTTCTTTGAATGTGCCACGTGGCATCATGTAGGATTTTTTAATTTTTGAGTTTTTTTAATAAATCTATATATATTATAATTATTTTAGGAAAAGATAACAATTTAAAAACGAAATAAAATTTTCTCTCTATTATTGTCTCCCATAACTTTTAAAAGTTAATATCTTTTATATACGAGATTTCTTAAAGAAAAAAATTACACCAAATTAACGAGCGTTTTATTATCTTTCCAACGAGTACCATAATGCTATATAAAAAACGGAGAAAAAAAACAACTATTTTTGTGGGGTTTTGTTTTCAAATATATTTTACTCTACTAATTAATTACAAACGATAAACATAACTTAATAGGCAGAGATTCTTTTTTTTTTATATTTGAATATGATAACTTATGGTAGAAATTTGTTTAAAATAAATAATAATAATATTATTCATTAATCATGTATTGGCAAATCATTAATTATGTTGTCATATTAGATATTTTATTATGTTATATTAGATATTTCAACCCCGAGACACTCCCGGGATAAAAGCTAGTTAAAAATATAAAACCAATCATAACCTACCCCAAAATGATATTAAAATAATTTCCTTTCTATAAAGAAAATCCAACAAAATTTACAAAAAAAGGTGTCGCTTTCTAGCAATAAAGAAAAAAATTCCAACAAAATTTACAAAAAAAAATTGTCGCCTTTATATCAATGTGATCCTGGATGCTACTCGCCCAATTCACAGAAACTTCTTCAATGGTGTCGTCACGGTGATCTCTGATTATTATTATTATTATTATTACTACTGAATAATAAATTATTAGTCCACCCCCACAATCCCCTTCAATCAATTTAAATTTAAATATATCCAACTCATTCTCTCTTCATCGTTCACTCCGCAGGTTAGTTTTCTCATCTGGGTCCTCTTTAATTTCATTTAATTTCATGTTTTATACAATCTTTAATCGTTATTTTGTGTTTTTTTTTTACATTTTTTATTTAGGGTTTGCTTTAATGTTCATTTAGCTTATTGTTTGTTAAATCTTTATTATTGTTTTTGCAGGAACCAACATTAATCTCAGATCTCAGGGTTTAACATCAGATCTTGGCCTATTGATTGCTGTAATTTTATATATATTATTTATATTTAGATTATTATTGATTGATAAAATGAGTGAAGTTACAGAAGTCAAACCTTTGATTTCACAATCTTCATCTTCTTATGCATCAAAGTTGCCTGATTTCAAGAAATCTGTGAAGCTTAAGTATGTGAAGTTAGGTTATCATTATCTTATTACTCATGGAATGTACCTGTTCTTGTCTCCTGTTGTTGTTGTTCTTGCTGCTCAATTATCCACTTTTTCCCTTCAAGATGTTTATCTTGTTTGGGATCATTTGAGGTTTAATCTCATATCCGTCGTCGTTTGTTCGACCCTTTTGGTCTTTTTCTCTACCTTGTATTTCCTGACCCGTCCTCGGCCCGTTTACCTTGTCAACTTTTCGTGTTATAAGCCTGAAGAAGAGCGCAAATGCACGCGACAGATCTTTATGGAGAGGTCAACTGCAACGGGCTCGTTTACTGATGGGAGTCTTGAGTTTCAGCGAAAGATTCTTGAAAGGTCGGGTCTTGGTGAGTCGACTTACCTTCCAGAAGCTGTTTTACGTGTCCCGCCGAATCCGTGTATGGCTGAAGCGAGAAAAGAAGCTGAGATGGTCATGTTTGGTGTGATTGATGATCTGTTGGCGAAAACTGGTGTGAAACCGAAGGACATTGGGATTTTGGTAGTGAATTGTAGTTTGTTTAATCCGACGCCGTCTTTAGCTTCGATGATCGTTAACCATTACAAACTTAGAGGTAATATTCTTAGCTTTAATCTTGGTGGAATGGGTTGCAGTGCTGGTTTAATCGCTGTCGATCTTGCTAAGGACCTTTTGCAAGTCAACCCTAACTCGTACGCTTTAGTAATGAGCATGGAGAACATTACGTTGAATTGGTATTTTGGTAACGAAAGGTCAATGCTTGTGTCAAACTGCTTGTTCCGGATGGGTGGTGCTGCAATTCTGCTCTCGAACAAATCCTCTGACCGACGAAAGTCAAAGTATCAGTTGATCCACACGGTTAGAACACACAAAGGTTCAGACGATAAGTGTTTCTCGTGTGTCACTCAGTTAGAAGATCCAGTTGGTAAAATTGGAGTCGCGTTATCAAAAGATCTCATGGAGTAGCAGGTGATGCGTTAAAAACCAACATCACGACACTAGGCCCGTTAGTGTTACCAATGTCTGAACAGTTACTCTTCTTTGCAACTTTGGTCGGGAAAAAGCTATTTAGAATGAAGATTAAGCCGTATATCCCCGACTTTAAGCTAGCTTTTGAGCATTTTTGCATCCATGCTGGTGGGAGAGCGGTTCTTGATGAAATCGAAAAGAATTTGCAGCTTACAGACTGGCACATGGAGCCATCAAGAATGACACTTAACCGATTCGGTAATACATCAAGTAGCTCACCATGGTATGAACTGGCATATTCAGAAGCGAAAGGGAGAATCAAGAAAGGAGACAGAGCATGGCAGATAGCTTTCGGGTCGGGCTTTAAGTGCAACAGTGCGGTTTGGAAGGCGTTAAAGACTGTTAATCCTGCAAAAGAGAAAAACCCATGGAGCAACGAGATTGATCAGTTCCCTGTAGATGTTCCAAAGTTTTCTGCCATTTAAGCTGATTTAAATATTTGATTTTTTTTAATTATTTTTACTTTCTGAGCTATTATTATTCATGAGACTTTTCTTTATTCCAAATTTACTTGATTGTACTGTGATTACATCTTCTTTATTTAATGGATGTTATGTTTTTTGAAGAACATCTTTAGAACATGTCTTGTGATTTAATATTATGATATGTTTCTTGGCCTATTTCCACGGTTTAGGCTCTGGGTAGGGTAGGGATGTTCTTTTGTGGTGATTGTTTTTATAGCTGCCAGATGTTTTTTTTTTTAAGATTTTGTCTTAGTTATAGCTGGGGTAACTGCTTCGTTGTTTTTTTTTCTAAGTAGTGTAAATTTACGTGTTTTCGTTTTGAAATTTTTATACGTGTTGTGTATGTGTATTATGTGTGTGTAAATATAAAAATCTTTTTTTTTTCTAGAATAAGGAATTGTGGCATTGTGGCGGCCACTCAAATGCCAACTTTTTCTCATGTAGGAATTGTGGCATTGTGTATGTGTATTATCTGTCATTTGTACCAAATTTTTTCTTCAATAAAAAGAACATGTGGGAGATGACAAATGACAACAAGTTTGAGATAGACTCATATCTACATTTGATGAGTTGTTGATATATATGTTCTATATTAAAGTTGTCTTTTAAAAAAAAAAAAAAAACAAACAAAAAAACGAGTATTTTTGTTATTTTGGCATATTCGGTCAAAACTGATATAAACGACAAAAGATATTTTCTTTATACATACTCGCGTTGATTGAGTTTTTGAGTCGTGGGTGCCATTGGAAGCAACCTCGCTATCCTCTAGGATAGAGGTAGTAATTGACTATATCAAACTTTTCTAAGATTTAAGCAATTTTTTAACAGTAGAGAACTTATATGTATTATTAAAGCTAAAACTAGCAAGATGGTAGAATACAAACACGATACAAGTACAAAAGATAAAACATCTATTAGAGTACATAAATGTAATAAATGCATGCATGCACATTTTAATTCTTAAACGAATGATTGTAAACTTTATTAAAGAAAGAGTCAAAAAGAAAGGCAGCCGACCACCGTACATGAACCATAAAATGAAGTAATTATGAGCCACCAACGTTGTTGCTGTCACGCGTCACGTTAACGACCATAGATAACAAAACTAGTGAGTATTTTTACATATATATATACTAGTGGGAATGCCCGCGCGTTGCGGCGGGTGCGTATGTTTTGTCGTCTCGTACTTGTTGTCGGGGTTTGTGGTGTGTGTATGGCATTTCTGGGCTATTCGTTATGGTGATGGCTATGGATGCATTTTAGGGTGATACTAATTCAAGGACCACATCGAAACATGATTGCACACGATAATAGTTGCAATTAAACAAACAAAAGTGATTATGTGATTCAACAATTAGCCTACATCCATAGTTGTTGCTTGGATTATAGTACATTCATATATATTTTTTGAGCGAGGAAAGACAAGCAAAAATGGTATCTTAATTTTCTTTAATTGATAGGAGCATCAAACTGAAATTATAAAAGCTTCACCAATACGTTGCTCAAAAGATATCAAGTATAACACTAAAAGTAACCAGCACCACCTATGGATTATATAATGAACTAACATATATGAAACATAGTGTAATGATTCCATGTATTAATTCCCACCCATTAATGTAGCAGAGATGGCGATGCGAGCTGTATTGGACTACATAGCAAAGGGCTTGAAGGAAGGTATGACATGTGGGTAGAAGTTAGGTAAGTGATATTGTCTACCACGACTTGTTGCGAAACTTTAATTAAAATTTGATTGGGATAAGTCTGTAGTTGTCTTTTTGAAATTGCACCTTTCTTTTGTTTGGTTATGATCCCATTTTCTTGTACTGTTCTTCAAAATCTTCTACATATCTATAATGAAGTTTCCCATTAACTTCTTTCCATTTGATCTTGTGACATTCCCAGCATAATAATTCAACATGTGTCTCCAATCTTGTGTTAGTACTGCTCCTTTTGCGGTTGTCTTAAATTGGCAATCTGGTGTACTTATATTCATAATCTTGTTGTCAATCTGGTGTGCTCAAAATAACATACTTGGTACACTTATTTCTAACAAATTCTTTTTTAAAAAAACTCAAATTAATTTTCGTTTGAGACCCGGAAATGGGTTGAGCCGCCTTGGTTCTCACATGAGTTTGTTATTACAGTTGATTCTAGCATCTCAAGCATGTTTTCTAATGGAACCTGCATTTTCAACTGTTCACATAAGCAAAAAAAAATACCCACATTGACCACATGTTTTGACCCGTTACCCAACCTACACTAAGAAAAAGTTTCAAATCAGGTGCCAAGATCAAAACAAGTGGGCCGGCTTAGCGGTCATTATCAAAAGTGTTAAAAGGAAAACATGTTAAATGGATAAAATGCAAACTGTCAAGTGGATCAAAAGTGCCCAAAGTGCATTATTAATCCAATGAACCTCCTAAATCATTTGTTTAAAGATGTAGATTATTATTGTAATTGTTAAGTTTTGTGATTATATCCAGTGCATTAGTTATTCATATATAAATAAAAAATGACAGAAAAATGTTGTCGGTCAACCCAACATAATGTTGTTATTTTTGAGTTATTCATTTGACCCGTTAAGCATGAAGCCTAACCCATCCATTTTGCCGGCTTTAATTGAAGCCATATAAAAAAGATTGTAAGTGAGTCCGTATCAATTTTAACTTCTAAAGCATAATCTTACCAATATATATGCAAATCTAAATGTTGAACTAACAGGCTCATGCAGCCTAGGTGTCTAACCCATCCATTTTCCCTAACTTTAATAGAACCCATATAAAAAAGATGTTAGGTGACAATCAACTTTAACTTCTGAAGCATAACCTAAAAAATACATATGCAGGCATATGTGTTAAGCTAAAAGGCTTTATAGGTTACATGGGCTAACTGATGGTCTTCACAAATAGACATCAGGTTACAAATATAGAACCCAAATACATTAAAAACACATCTGACCCAAAGAAACAATCAACCACTTTAGAGATATAGAACACACCTTTTTCTTATCTTTCAATTCTTTCATGGATCTTTCATGGGTACAAAAAAGAGTAGCCCAAGTGCTGCATTGATATTCAAAAATCAGTTATTTGCTATAGAAAGCAAACATTAAAATAGATGGTGTTGGGAAATTACATATGCAGACCAATGTCAAAAAGTTGTAGGAGTTGCTAATAATCAACACGAACCACAATCAAATGCGTGTCAATATACTATTATAGTTAATTGCAAATAGACTGCAGCAAGATGCAGCTTACAGATAGGAATTTCTTCAAGTCTTTCCCTCAAGCAATATCATGTAAAGCTGCCAAACCGCGGTTAACTTCAATCCTTAATTAGGACTCGATTTCCGTAACAGGCTTCTCTGGAATTGAAACTTCTGGAATTTTGGGTGGAGACCTGTAAAACAAACATCAGACAATCCATAAACACAATCATGAACACCGTGTATTATTAAACCTAAAAGGCTATAACAAATGACAAATAACCAATAAATCTAATTTCATCTACATTTCATGTATATATGATATAAATTTCATATACATTTCATGTATATATGATATAAGATCACCCTTTCCCATGGTCTACATGAAGGCTGAGATGATCCCAGAGTTAAACCACCAACACTTGCACTTAACGAAATCCACATGGGCTGTGAACCAATTCGAGACAGAGAACCCACTTTAGATCCCTGGCCATGACCCAACCAATCTGTACTTCCAGCATTAGTGGCAACAGCTAGTGATGATGCCCCAGCAGAACTGATAAGAATATTGATCGATTAAACATCAAACAAACAAACATTCCCATCAATATCCCACTCAGAAAGTAAGGTATGAGGAGGGTGAGATGGGCTGCTTCCAGTGAGACACCCAGCTCAACTACCAAATAATGAATACTATATATACAATTATACATATTTGGTAGTTCTTTAAACCACTGCAAGTGACAACAGATTACTATGTAGTACAATTTAATTTAATAATAATTCCATATTCATAGCATTCACAGATTGACTAACAAAGTTAATAATGATTCCATAACTATAAAAACCCCCGCTTTTAATTCAAATCGACACAACGATTATAACATCCCCACACAAACTTAGCACTTACATTCATATCCCAAATTCAATAAATTACACTATCAGCTTCCAACTAAAGAACATATAAAAACAATTATAACTCAGCATATCACCACAATTTGAACTGATACAATAATACCCAAATCCACATACACCCTAAAATGAAAACAACCAATATAGGGTTTATTATTATTATTATTATTATTATTATTATTATTATTATTATTTGTACTATTCCTTACAATTAGGCATACATTAAATCTATTTAAGCATGATCAAACAACGCAATATTTAAATAAGCTCACTTAGAATAGAAATTAAGTGATTAGAGAATTAGGGTTAGGTATGTAGGTATGGATACCTTGCAGCAGGTGTAGGAGGACGAGACGATGAATTACGGAAGAGTAATGGGTCTGCAGATGAGCTGGTTCCTTCTTCCCTCGTAATCTGTAGAGAAATAATAACAATAATAATAATAATAATAATAAGTAGAATAATAATAATAGGAGAAGTGGGTCAGTGATTGTGGTCGCCATAATCGTCCGAACACCAATCTTGGTTCAGACTTGTGCAACAACAAAGGAGATGATGATGTTAGGTTAAATAATTAACTCACCCTTTTAAGATCAGGACCTGTAACTGAATGGAATTGATATCTCGTTAATGCACTTGGGTGTTTTGTATTCCTCATTGATGTTGTTGCAAGAGAGAGTGTATAATTTGAAAGGTCATTTGAAAGGTCAGGAATCAATAACGTAGGAGTAGCAGAGAAGGAGAAGGGCAAGAAGGGAAACAATTTTTTAGTTTTAACTAAAATGTCTTGATAAATTTACTAATACACCCTTATATGTGTCTTAATGTTCCACAAAGTTCCAATTATACCCTTATTATATAAGCATAAATCACTTGTGCATGTTGCTTCTTAAGTTGTACGGAATTGAGAATTACTATCCTAACCGTCACTCTTCCTTAATAAGATAATATAGATAAAAAAAAATAGACAAATTTAAGTTTAATCAAACTAGTTGTATAAAATCACGCGCGTTGCGCGTTTTACAATCAAGATTTAGATGAGGTGCTGATCAATCAATGAAAATTATACAATCGAGATTCCATTTTGGTTGTAAACGTTAAAAAAAATAAAGAAATTTAAACATAAGATAACACATGAAATTTGTAACGAAATTACATAATATTATGTTATTTATATTAATAGTATATAATATAATAAAGTTTTTGAATAAAATAATAATATAGTTAAAAAAAGTTTTTGAATAAAATAATATAAATAAAATAATATTATAGTATATAATATATTTAAATAAAATAATATATTTGAATAAAATAACATAAATAAAATAATATTATAGTACATAATATAATATTATTAAATTACTATTCATTATGTTTGTATGTTAATATAGTATAATAAGAATAAATATCCGTCCCAAAACAAATAAGAACAAATATAAAACTAGTAATTAAACAACAATAAAAGAAGATTAGTTTTTTTTTAACTAAACTTTCATTAAAAACGTCAAAATTGTCGTCAAAACAAGGACCGAGGCACAACCCAACTACAACATGTACAACGGGGACTTACACCAATCTTTCAAAACTATATTATTACATTTAGATCTATTCTTTAACCAAAGAAACGACAAAGACTTCACACTCGTGACTATTTCCGTAATGCTCGCCTTCTTCCCATTAAACGTCAAATCGTTCCTAGCTTTCCAAATAGCCCACATTGTAACAATCATCACCCCAGATCTTCCTTTTCATCTTTCCACTCCCCACTTTCTTGTATACTTGCAACAAATCTTTCACTTCAAAAGTGTAGATCGGATCCAACCCATAAAAGAAGATAAGTGATTAAAATAAAAAGCCAAACAAAATTCACAATTAAAAGTTGGTTAATCAAGTAAGTAAATAACACGAAACATAAAACACCAAGTGACATAAACACTACTTGGAATATGAAGATAAAGGTCCTTTAACCGTTTAGGTTAAATTTTTATGATCCATGCCTATTTTGTATCAATAAAATTAAAACTAAAATTGGGATATTGATGCTTCGTTTAGTTTGTTTAGAATTGGATTCTATTTACGACTAGAACGATTTTTATGATGAGTTTAAATTTTGGATTTAGTTCTTAAAACTAATAATCTCATATATCTTAATTGGTACTTGCTTATTTTGTCTATAACTTTTTTCTAAGATATGATTTGTTATATGATATGTCCATAGTTTAGATATAGTCTTCTGGACATCAGCATCATTACCGTATGTCCACCGCAACTTTGTCGTATCAGATCGATAGATTTGTTGTGGCAGTGACTGTGAGAAAGAAGTGAGGGAAAGGACTTTTGTTGGGATGTAGGTGAGAAAGGATAGCAGGACATGTGAGGTTGTTCTCTGGCTTAAGAAGTATAATCGACAACTGTAATTCTGTAAAGAAGGCTGGAGGAAAATAAACAAACATGCATGACATCTTTAATTACTTCAAACACATGAAACTTTTTAGCTACACTATAAACTACTCACATACACGACTTACATTTTAATAGATAGCATAGTTTTTTAACATTAATATCGTTAAAAATAGTTGTAAAAAATGAGATACGATGTTGTCGTTGAGACGGTTTCTATGTCGTTTGAATGATTTCAATCGGACACCGTTTGATACCCATCCCACGACTTCCTATTTTTATATTGTGTATTTAATCCTAACCCTATATTACTTTAGATTAAAACCATAGTCACAGAAATCGCTCCAAACCCCACGAATTACGAATTGGTACGTTTTGTACCCAATCGGAATTCGCCATCGTCCCGTTCGCCGGTGGTACGCCGTTCCGTACGACGGCGGTACGTCGATCTGTCAGATCGTCAATTCGCGTTTTAATGGCAGTGTAATTCATTGCAATTGATGAGAAATTCGCGAATTCATGAGATTTGGGTCACAAATTTATTAGATTTTGGCGAGTAACAAGCAACAGTTGGCAGGGATGAACAGAAGGAAAGATATTGTATACAGCTGGAAAAGGAGGCGCAAAGGAAAACCACCAAAAGAAAGCTGCATAATCTATGACATAAGCATTCCCAGTAGCTTCTCCGTATTTTCTTCATAATTACTTTAAAAACACTGCTTTTTCTCACTTCTTTCTTTTTAATAAGGGAAAATGGATTTAAATACTCCCAACTATCGCCCGTTGGCGGATAATACTCCCAATTATCACTTTGGCCATTAGCACTCTAAACTTTCAACTTATTTTCCATTATCACTCCCAGACTAACAGGCAGTTAACGACGTTATCCTACCTGTCATTTTTGATGACGTGGCAGTCTGACTTGGCAATATATGTTAATAAATAAACCTTTTCCCTCTAATTAAAAGCTTACGTCTTCCCCAAAAATGAAACCCTAGATTTTCAAAATCAAACCCTAGAACGATTGAAGGACCTATACTCGATTCAACAACAATTCGACTGAAGAAAAACCACTTCAACACACAAACAAACATCAATCATGAGCTCGACTTCTACTTCGAACTCAATTGGAACGAGAAGCACTAACTGGTTTAAAGTCGATTTGGATGGCAACATCTATTGCCACCATGACATTGTTGCAGTACTTCGAGTTGCTGGAGGAAATAGTGTTCGAAAAGGTGAACAATTTTATGGTTGCTCGTATTGGCCGGTTAGTACCAACACTTATTCAATGTTTCTTTTTTGTATGAACAATTATTTACTTAAATATTTGAAATTTGAATAGAAATTCCACTGCAAATTCTTCATGTGGAAAGAGGATGTTGATACAATGTTTAAAGAACAAGCAAATGTTAGAAGCCAGACTGTGAAGTCAGATTGTTATGAAAGTTTGAAGATTCAGAACTTGGAATTACAAAAAGATTTATTAATTGAGAAGAACAAGAGGTTGCAAGAAAAGATTGGTGACAGAGACTACAAATGGAAGAAGAAGACATATGTTTTTAGTGTGTTGATAATTATTGCAATATGTATGTACTTGTCCAAGTAGGTAGTTAGTTGGTCTAGTTTGGTAACTTTGACATGAATGAAATGTTTTGTAGATCAATTTGCATGATGTAAAATTGATTATGTGATATGAATGAAATGTTATTTGCATGATGTTTGAGTGAATTTGCAGCCCATGAATGAAACTGACCCATTTGCAGGCAATGAAACAAAGCTGTTTGTACACAACAGCCTACCAAACAAACTGAACCTAACCAAATTGACCCATTTGAATGAAACTGCCCCATTTGCTAACTGAACCTAACCTATTTATACTAACCAAACTGAACCTAACCAAATTGACCCATTTGATCAACATTCATAATAGTCATAAACATTCATAATAGTCATAACATTCCCAAAACATTCATAATAGTCATAAACATTCATAATAGTCATAACATTCCCAAAACATTCATAAGAGTCATAAACATCCATAACAAGATCCTAACCATACAAACACCGATATATTACACAAAAGGTGGTGTTAACGATTGGAACATCATTAGTTTATCATAATTAAACACAGTAGGTGGTGTTAACTAGTGGAACATCATAAACATTCAGTAACCCCTTCCAATAGCCCTTCCTGCTCCCCTTCCTGCTCCCCTGTCCCTTCCTACTGCCCTGCCCCTTCCAACTGCCCTGCCCCTTCCAACTGCCCTGCCCCTTCCTGCTCCTCTGCTTGTTGACACAGTAGATTGCTGTGTTGGCTGACTTGGACCTTGGGTCTGAGTTGACTGTTGGGTGGTCTGTGCAGCTTCAGGTGGGACTTCTTTTCTTGGCCTACCCATTTTTTGTCTTTTAAGCTTAGGGGCAGCTGCAAGACAATAAAATGAACTTCAATATGTATCATATGAACATTAATAAAAAATGCAACACATTAACATTACCTGCAATCATTTTTCCCTTCTCTGTACACTTCCTCTTATTATGAGCTTTTGACTCACAAATGCTGCAACTCATAACCACACCATGCTTTGTAAGCTTCCCTGGCTTCTTAGGGTCTTCATGAGGATCCCTTCTTCTAGTCTTTTTTGGCCTTCCAGGAGCTGGTTTGATTGGAGGAGGATCCATAGGATAAACCACCTTGGGCCAATACCTTTCACTAGGCAATGGTGGGATTGAGTACTCATATGCTTTCATGTAAGTTTCCTTATGATAACATTTATCAACATAGTCCTCAGCAGGCTTTCCTAGGAATCCAGCCACAGCACACACATGTTTACAAGGATAACCTCTCAAATCCATTTCCTACATGTACAAGTCCTATTCTCCAAGTCCACAGAAACATCATCATACTCCCTAACTTGGAAAACTTGGTATGATGATGGACACACATCACATCTAAAGGCATGGCTTTTAGAAAATTCTAACTTTTCCTGAATGTTAGGGCATATGACTACATCTTTGTTTTCCATTTCAAGTTTCTTAGTAACAAGTCTACTCATCACCTGAATCCTGATGTCTTCTAGCATATGTATGATATGTTTAGACCTTGCATTCAGGATATAGCCATTGAAAGTCTCTGCCATGTTGTTCACAATTGTCTGACACTTGGTTTCACAGTTCAAGTAGCACCTGTTAAAGCACTTGGCATCTTGTTTCAGCAAGACATCTACTGCATTTGTATTCACAGTCCTCATCTCTTCAATTGCTTAATTATAATCTGCTTCATTGTAAGCCCTTGCTGCTTTCCAAAACAATTCTTTAAGCTCTTCATCCTTGAATGTCTTGTGCCAGTTTGCATAGATGTGCCTTGCACAATTTCTATGCTCTGACTTTGGCCAGAGAAGTGCAACAACATTCAACAACCCCTATAATTAACATTGTTTGTAAATAATGAATGGATAATAAAGACTATATGATATTGAATGAACACAAGATGTTACCTTCTGCTGATCAGAAATGAATGTCCAGCCTTCCCCTTCATCAGTCACATCCTTGCACCTCCTAAACTCATTCAAAAACCATTCCCAACTCTCATTGTTTTCACCCTCAACAACTGCCCAAGCCAATGGATACATTTGGTCATTCCCATCCCTCCCCACTGCACACAACAACATCCCACCAAGAAATGTTTTCAGAAAAACAACCATCAAGGCATAGAACCTTCCTACACCCTTACAAGAACCCTTTTTTTACACCATCAAAGCAGACAAATAGTCTGAAGAATGTCTCAACCTCTGGAGTTTCACTATGTTCACCTGGAGGGACAGTTTGAAGCACAAATGTTGATGTGGGATTAGATTTCCTTAAGACATCCAAACAAGATCCAATCTTGCTATAATGATCCTTCATAGATCCATGAAGTTTCTGATGGGCCATTGACTTAGCCTTATAAGCAAACCACTTGGTAACTATCAGTTTATACTTCTGCTTCACTGCTAGGCATATTTCCTTTGCAAACCAATTAGGCTTTGCTTTAAACAAAGGCATGAACTCCTCAGCTACAAACCTAGCAGTCAACTGCCTGTTCTTTATCATGCTTCTTTGACAATTATGTTTATCTTTCACACACTTAATCATATAACACTCTTTCCCCTTATGATATGAACAAAAAATGTAAAAAGGAAAACCTTTTATACATCTAACACCTACACGACCTTCTTTCCTCTTATCACTCTTAGCAATTACCAAACTTCTACCTGTTGTTACAGCATACCTCCTAACAGCCTCTTTAAATGCTTCTCTAGTTGCAAACCTGGTTCCTACTTTCCAAGTCCACTTCTTCCAATTTGTGTTTTCATCAACAACAGGAACAGGTTTTTTGTACTTCTTGCCTTTTATATCATCATCCTCACTTTCACCAGGTGTGAGGATATCACCATCAGACTCTTCATAGCTACTATAACCCTCTATATGTGTGTCTCTATCATCAACTGATTCAATCAAGTTACCTTTTCCTGTTGTTGCCAAACACTGTTCTAAAAACTTCTTATGAGCTTCACTTTCTTGATGATTTGCTTCTTTAATAGCTTTAACAGATTCTACCCACTCATTGTCATTATTGTCTGACTCAGATCCAATTACTTCATTCACCACTTGTTCAAATACTGCATTCTCTTCATTGTCTGACTCAGATGCAAAGACCTCCTCATCATCATCTTCACTTGATTCAGATCCAAATACCTTCTTGTAATCACTGTCTCTACTATTATCACTTTCAGATCCACATTCAGATTCAGATCCAAATACCTCCTTATCACTTTCAAAACCTGTTTATCACTTTCAAGCCCCTCCTTATCACTTCCAAAGACTTCTGTACCCTCCTTTCCTAGTTCAAATACTTCAGCATCATCTTTTCCTAATTCAAACAACTACTTCAGCATCATCTTTTCCTAGTTCAAATATGTCAGCTAACAGATCTAATTTGGAAGTATCAATTGGCTTTGATAGTGAGTATGGTGTTAATCTAGACGTAGAAGCTTTGGTTCTCCTGCCAAGAGACACAGGACTCATTGTTGACTCCATATTAAGCTGGGAGCAGGACTAGGGAGGTGATTCTATATTGGGTTGGGCTACAGTGATGGGTTGGTCTGCAATGTTGGGCTGGGCTTTAGTGGTGGGTTGGTCTGCAATGTTGGGCTGGGCTTTAGTGGTGGGTTTGTCTACAGACTTGGGTTGGGCTACAAGACTGCATTTGTATAGGGCTGATGTTGGGTTGCTACAATACTTCAATGTTGCTTTACTCAAGGGTCCAACATGAACAAATACTTCAACAAATGCCTTAGGACTAGTTTGTACCTTAATTGCCTGGCATCCAACATCCTTGTCGTTCAACAATTGCTTCAATAATCCGTCTTCGGGATCAAGGCAATACATGTCAAAATCCTTAAATTCGTAGCACCCTGTTTCCATTACACAACCCACGAGCTCAAAGAATGAGACATGGTCAGGATTTATACGAAACATCTTCCATTCACCACCAATATACTTCAACTGACCTAACCTTACATCAAAGCCCCCACCGTAATACACCTTGAAGGCGATTTCATCCATTGAACGATTTGATTGTGAAGAAATGTATGTTTGATTGTTTGTTTGTGAAGAGATTAGGGTTTGATTGTGAAGAATGAGTGTAATCGTGTGAGAGTGAGTGACACTGATGTGTAAATTAGGGTTTAAGTAATTTTTTTTACATGTATGAAATGCCACGTCACATTCCGTTAGCCACGTAGGATTAAAACTAACGGTGTTAAGTCTGGGAGTGATAATGGAAAATAAGTTGGAAGTTTGGAGTGCTAATGTTCAAAGTGATAGTTGGGAGTATTATCCGCCAACGGGCGATAGTTGGGAGTATTTAAATCCATTTTCCCTTTTAGTAATATTTATTCTATACTTTTAACATTATTTTTTCTCTCTCCTCTACTCACAACCACTTTAAAAAAATATTAAACAATTATGGAGGATGAACAGTTCCATATCAAATTTACTGATGAACAATAACTTCTCTATATATTCTCTATCTCCTCTACTCACAACCACTTATACACACTGTATATAATATGGAGGCTCCTCTCACAATAATATGGAGGCTATACTGTGAATGCTAAAGTGTTGCCCTAAAAACAATCCTACGAGCAGGGCTTTTTAAGCACAAAAGAAAACAACTCCAGCCCATCTCCAAAGCCTAAAGCAAAAGGTGGCTTTTGGAAGTTAAAAAAAAAAAAAAATAATAGATCAGACTTGAGAGTGAGTACAAGACATATAAATTAGAGGTGTACAAAACCGGGTTTTTTGAATACCCAGGTTCGGTTATGTACCGGGTTCGGGTATGACCGGGTAGGGTATAACCGGGTATTACGAAATAATCGGGTCGGGTTCGGGTAGGGTATTTTCGTGAAAAGCCATACCCTATATACCAGGTTCAGGTCCGGTTCGGGTTCGGGTTCGGGTTTCAATACTCGGTTTCGGTATACCCATTTTCGGGTACTAGATACCTATTTTCAAGTAAGCATGTGAATTTCCGACACGACCGAACCTAACACGAAATTAGCGGGTTTAGGTTTAGTCTAAATGGGTTCGGGTCAACTCGGGCGGGTTGGTTATACTATATATTGTTTTTTTTACAATATGTTTTATGTTACAAATTAAATTGGTTAGGTATTTTATGCTGCACTTATAACTTAAAATAGAAATTGGTATGAGATTTTATAAATAAAACATAAATGTTTTATATATATTTGTGTTTTTTGTAGTAAAATTTTAATTTTAATACATTAGTAGGGATGGCAATGGGTCGGGTTTGGGACGGGTTTAGGTAATCCCAACCCCATACCCGATTAGGTATGCTTGTCCCAAACCCAGCCCAAAACCCGTCGGGTTTGTGTCGGGTAATTACCCATCGGGTATCGGGTATACCCGCGGGTTTCGGGTAAACCCATTAATTTTTAAAACTTACTCATTGAGTATATCCGACCAAAAACCCGACTGACATCTATTGGGTAACTATTAACCAATTACATTTACCATTATTAAATATATATGTAAATGATTACAATGTATAAATATAAAATACTTGAATCATATAAAAACAATCAAAGACGTAGATAACAAATAGTATACACTAACTTTTGGTAATTTTAGCACAAGATGACAATGTAGATGGACAATTAGATATATTATGCATAGATATTTAAAAAGATATATTAGAAATTATATTGGGTATCTAATCGGGTAAACGAGTATACTTTATCGGGTAATCGGGTCGGGTAAACGGGTATATCATCAAATCCCAAACCCGTCCCAAACCCGCGAAAAAAATAAAAACTAATCCCATACCCGGACCCATACCCGATTACCCGACCAAAACCCGTCCCAAATATGTCGGGTTTCGGGTTTACCCATCGGGTTCGGGTTTGATTGCCATCCCTATACATTAGTTTGCGAAAATACCCTACGGGTAGGGTCGGGTTCGGGTATTAAATAACCGGGTTTTAAAATACCCTACGAGTAGGGTCGGGTTCAGGTATTAAATAACCGGGTTTTAAAATACCCGGGTTTTTAAAATACCCAGGTTCGGGTATTTTTTCGGGTTCGGGTATTTTGTACACCTCTAATATAAATGACTAATGCAGGAAATATTCCTAAATTGTATTACAATTTACAACAGGCACAAGGGATTAGACAGACAATTATTTTAAAATGGGTACATCGAACCGGACTATATAGTACACCGTACCGGTTCGTACCGAAATGAGCCTACCCCTTCCGTACCGAATTCGTCTAGCTTGGCGAATTGCATATTCGTATCGCGTACCCGTACCGAAGCGTACCGCGATTTATGTGACTATGATTAAAACAATAAAAAATATATTTTACCATAACCGAAACTTATGTATATTAGTTTATCCAAAAATAGTTTCACTAAACTAGACTTATACAATGAAGATATACAAATAATTATTCTGATTAAAGGAAAAAAGACAAAGGTAATTAATTGAAGTTAAACTTAGATATCAAAATGGAACAAATAAGAACAAAAGAACTGATAGAGCAGTAAGACATAAAAAAACAACCTAAAAGAATATGTAGACAACCTAAATTAAAGCAAACATACCTTCAAAACAACAACTAAAATGGAGGAAAAGGAAAAGAGGTCACAAAAACAACTAGAAAAGGAATCCCAAATAAGGATGCAAAAGAGATAAAAAGAGAGTAAAAAACACACGTAAAAAAGCAAACAAAAGAAGTCAAGCCATGTGTCCCATCCAAAGGAGAAAAGGGGAAAATACTTATAGAGTAAGAGTCAAACCCATGACAATAGAATCACCAAACAACACAAGTCTCATACAGCTGAAACCAACAACTACATTAGATAAACACTCAAAAGGGCGGGGGGGGGGGGGTGCAATACACTGTTCAATATCAAAATGGAACAAATAAGAACAAAACAACTGATAGAGCAGCAAGACGTACAAAGAAACAACCTAAAAGAATGTAGACAACCTAAATTAAAGCAAGCATACCTTTAGAACAACAACTAAAATGGAGGAAAAGGGAGAGGAGGTTACAAAAACAACCAGAAAAGGAAGACCAAATACGGATGCAAAAGGGATAAAAGAGAGTAAAAAAAGACACGTTAGAAAGCAAACAAAAGAGGTGAAGCCACGTGTCCCAACCACAGGAGAAAGGGGGAAATACTTGTAGTGTAAGAGTCGAATCCATTACAATAGAATCACCAAACAACACAAATGCCACCACACCAGAAAGTCTCATATAGCTGAAACCAACAACTACATTAGATAAACACCCAAAAGCCGGGGGGGGGGGGTGCAATACAATGTTCAATATCAAAATGGAACAAATAAGAATAAAACCACTGATAGAGCAACAAGACGTACAAAGAAACAGCCTAAAAGAATATGTAGACAACCTAAATTAAAGCAAACATACCTTTAAAATATCAACTAAAACGGAGGAAAACGGAAAGGAGGTCACAAAAACAACCAGAAAAGGAAGACCAAATAAGGATGCAAAAGGGATAAAAGAAAGTGAAAAAAAAGACACGTCAAAAAGCAAACAAAAGATGTGAAGCCACGTATTCCATCCATAGGAGAAAAGGGGAAATTACTTATAGAAGAAGAGTCGAACCCGGGATAATAGAATCACCAAACAACACAATGCCACCGGGCCACTCCCATTATGGTGGAGTGGCACCCTCATTGCTTTCCTTATGGGAGGTGGTGAGTTCGAGTCTACCGGCACCAAAATGCTGCTGGTGGGCGAGTTTTACCGCAGTGGGTCTTCGGGCGCCAGGTTTTCCCTGGGAACTGGTGTGAAATTAGCGGTGGACCCGGGTTACTCTCGGAGTACTCCTTTGTCTAGTGGGTACTTCGAGATTGCTCGGGATTGATTTGTTGGCCGTTAAAAAAAAACACAAATGCCACCACACCAGAAAGTCACATACAGCTTAAACCAACAACTACATTAGATAAACACTCAAAAGGCGGGGGGAAAAGTGTAATACTCTGTTCAAAACCTTCTGCTATTAATCTATACTACATTATAAAGAGCCAAATGTGGTTACAATCGTAATTTCATATGATCTTTAAGATGATATATGAAGAGTTTCTTGTTTCACACCTAAGATATCATGAAAATTCTTCCAATACTACCCTATTTGCAAAAGTAACTTGTACATTTTTTTGGTGATATTGAATGAAATGGTTAAATGTTGATTTTTGTGTATTTAAGTTCCCATTCTTAATAAATGAGTATAGGTAAAGCTTCATGAAAAGCCTAAAGTTGGTCACAATACCCAGGTTATGTTATACTCAGTTCTTCATTTTCTTGTGTTAATTATTTATCAAAAAGTTGTAATTTTGACAAATCATCTTGATTTCTTTATGGTGTGCACTAAGTGGATGCTATGCTATCTGTAGATAAACTTTGCAGATCCAAAAGATAATGTTAGCGATTATTGCATATTTTTTAACTAGTTCTAAAATTGGGACTTTAAGTTGTGCCTCTTTCAAGGCAAGTTTATGAACACCTTTATGGAATCAAACCATAAACTTATAAATCATGTTAACTGCCATTAAATCAAACCATAAATTTATATTTCTTAGCTTTCCCGTATTTGTCTTCTATTACATCATATATTTCTTAGCTTTCCCCTACGAAGACAAGTGGTGTTTGATTGATTCGAGGTTAGTATTTTACTATTTTTTTATGTTTTTGGTCACCTTGCTAATGTGTTAAACTTGAGAGACCCCGGGTGAGCT
The DNA here is from genome assembly GCA_030844895.1 of Ambrosia x helenae. Lineage (NCBI taxonomy): Eukaryota > Viridiplantae > Streptophyta > Magnoliopsida > Asterales > Asteraceae > Ambrosia > Ambrosia x helenae. The sequence continues at coordinate 2,863 of JAUTDX010001665.1, read as the reverse complement.
AGCTAAACCTGATACTTAAACTTGGATGATTTTAGAATTTGTGATTAAACCGAGTGCAATGGCCTCTCAGCTTTAATAGTAGCATTTTAATTTTTCTTTTGGTTTCTTGAGATTTGAGAAGGATTATCTCTATTCTCAAAAAATTGCCTCATTAGTTATTATTTGTGGTAGTTTATCACATGATGTCAATAGAAACAACAAAATTTATAGAACATTAGTGTGATATTTGATTTCAAACTGATTTGCATGTTCAAATCTATGAGGTGTTACTTCAAAGTGTTTATCTAAGTGTGTAAAGTTTTTAATATCCAAAGTGTATTTAACATTATTAGTTTTCCTATCCAAAAGTAATTAAGTTTTCGGAGTGTTTCATTCAATTAGATCATATTCCTTTTTTTTATAAAGAACCACCAAAACTTTTAATATGTGCTCCAATATAGGTTGTCCAACGCGCGGGCACACCACTAGTAGTAGTTAATATTGCAAGCATTCCTAGAAAAAATATATAAAAAAATAAAATCTTTATGATTTCACTCCATAATGGGCCAGACCCCACGGTATTGTTTTGAAAACATAGGTCTAGTACTGAATTATTGATGGCAACTTTAAGCCCCAATCAGATATTTTTATTTATTTAATAAAATGTTGGCCCAGCCTTTCAATTTTATCTCACAGTTCAAAAGCCCATGCTTTGATTTTTATTTACTAGTATTTAGTAGCGCAACTAAAACCTTCGATTTTTTAAGACAGTTATAAATACGAATATACATGTTCACAACACGAGTGCTATTTATAAAAGGAACACCTTGCAAAGTAAACCTGTTGTTCACGGTATAATAGGTAAAATCACATTGGTGGAGAGTCGTCTCTTCATAAAATTGTACTTTTTTCATATGAACAAATAATTTTTTTTTTTTTATGTTTTAGAAAATACGGGATCATATTTTAGGCAAGTCTTAGGTTCTTATTTTAGGTGAGTTAATTAGGTTCTTTGTCCGTTGTCTTATAGGTGTTATAGTCTAACTTCATAATATTTTATCGTTTTTATCATATATATAGGTGTTTATAATTTAATCCGGAAAAGTAAAATACATTACTATGAAGTCTTATCTGAAAGCTCTAATTGATCATATGTTATTAAAATATCATAAAACTAGATGGGGACTTGGGTTAAATGCAGCTGCCAAAAGACATGGGTTATACATGTAGACTCGGATGGGTACCCTGCCACCACTTCCTAAGTCTCTTTAATTGCATCTATAGAACTGTAAGTAGTAAAAGCTTATGCAAAGTTTCTGACTTAAGAAAGAAAGGCTTAAAAATTTTGGTGTGTACATAGGTATCCAGTTCAAGATACAATTCCGTAATTTAGCTTAGTGCAGTGTATCATACTAAATATTTTTCATCAAAGGTATACTTTAGTAGCCTGGACCATCTAAAAGCCATTTTTATATGTTGTTCGCTACCAACTTTAGTAACCAAATGTTTTTGTTAAGTAAACCCACTAACATACAACAGAACTACATAAGACACATCATGTATAGCTTTAGCTAATTAAATTTGAAAATGGCGAAACTGAATTATGGATTTGTTTATTCTTTGGCGGCCCCAGTAATCTATTCATTTGTAGTAGTTCCTTTGGCTCAAAAGATTGTTTCTACCACCCAAAATTTCTTTACTTGTGTTAAAATGAGATAAATTAAGGTTTCTTTAAGTTCGGCTTATCATATACGAAAATGTTTCAGAAGAGGACAAGTCATTAGGATTTTACAACTGCATTTTCCCTATGGACTATTATGTACAAGATGGCGACTCACTAAATAGAACATATCATCAAATATAACTGATGAAATGTAAATTTAGGTGAACTTCAGCATACAAATGTTTAAAGTAGCCTGCATGCAAATGTTTAAAGTAGCCCAGATGAAACTGGCAACCTCAAAGGTTGATGGCGATGGCTATATTGGTAACCATATTAAACATAAGAAATGTTATACACATTTCTTCAAAAGGCTATGCAGAAGGCTTATTTGTACACACATATCACAAGTTGTGTGTATGTGTGTGTTTTTTGGGTAGCATTTTAAAGCTAATTAGAGTTGTAAGATACATTGTTAATCACTTCTCAAGTCTCTGGTTGCAAACACTTGCCACTATGCAACGGTTAAAAGAAACTTGAAGATGTATCAATGTCTCTCTCAACTTGTACGCATACTAGACTTTCAGATAGCTATGAGCCTATGCTCTATCTTTAGTCACGGTTGCCTATGTAGATTCATATATGTAAGAGGCCTTTGGTCGTTGTCCTTAAAAATTATTACTACATATGCAAAAGTATTGGAATCATAATTTTAGAAACACAGTGTATTAGCTCCTTGCATCATTTCAACCTAACCTACGTTTCTTTAAATAAATTGGACAAGGCAAACTGCTCATAGCTAAGAAGGTGCAATTTGATTTCAAATACTTATGCTCTTTCCTATTGTTGCTTTAGTTCCAACTTCTTTTTCCAAATTTCAAAGTTTAAATATTCATTCCATCCACTTTGTATCTTTCGGTCTGCTTCACTTTTTTGTTGTGTATATTTTCTATTGGAGGGCTTACACATTATCGTTGCTGGTAATTTTTTCATTTTTTATTATTTTATATATTATTTGTGATTTTCTTATTCAACTGCTGATATTGTTTGTCTTTGTTATTGCAAGTTATTTAGACTTCTAGAGGAGATGAGAAAGCCATTGACAATCGACGTTCGTTTTCATCGTAAGTTGCCAAAGAAAGGAAGGCGTGATGACACCACCAAGCAAAGCACACGTCTGTGCAAGGATTAATATGTTGGAACCTTTTGATGTTTAGTATCAAA
>JAUTDX010001664.1:0-58017 GCA_030844895.1 Ambrosia x helenae | reverse complement strand
ACGTTCCCGGGGTATAATCTAGTACTGTAATAAGCTAAAGAATTTGTACAAAACAAAGGTCGTGTCAAACCCATAGAACCAACCATGAAATATGTACGGTATCAATTTAAGCAATGATGTAAAACAAATTTTGAAAAAAAAAACAATGAGTTAAGTGGTCTTACAAATTGAATTGACCGAGCGACCCAAAACCCGGATACTCACGGTGGTGAAGCTTGAGAAATTGATCCGGGGGTCGGAAATCACCAGTCACGGGACGAGACATAATTTTTTTTTCTATAGCTATGTTTCGGATTATATGTTTGGGTGGCGGTGATTCGATTCGGGTCGAGTCAAACATTAAATAAAATAATATAAATATGTTATGGTTTTTTCTTCCCTGTATTAAATCTAATAACATAAACATTAAATCAAGTCATAATTATTTTCAACCCTAATTCTTAAACAATTGATAACTTGACACCAAAGATTTGGAATAATAAATAATAAATAAATAAATAACACCACCGTCCAAGCAGTAGTACACAAACGGCAACCAACAATTATAAGAATATGAAAGCTAAAAGAAGATGATAGATATAGTTATCTTGTGGCATTTGGATGGTGAACAAACAATCGACCGCTTTGTAATATTATATTGGGTTGGTTTACTCAACATTCAACAACACAACAAGACAACAATCTATGAATCTATCATTAATTACTAAATGCCAAAAAATATATAATCAATAAATTAGTAAAGTAGATGTATCTTGGTTCTTTGAATGAAGATGAAAGTATGAAACTATCAACTATGCGCAGGGGTTGAGAAGTGAGATTGAGAGACAGCAAAAGGTTTAGAGTTTTATTAGGCTGAGAGTTTTAATTGGGCTTTTCATAAAGAAAAAAATGGGCAAAATCAAACAATTGGGTTGTACCTCTCAAAATGGGCCCAAAAGAAAAAAACAAAGAAAAACGATAAACTCGGTAAAACAATAAATATTTGGGAACCTTGTATCGTCTGATATATTGTTAGTTTTGGTTTATAATATACCTATTTTTTCACAAAAAAAAAACGGGGTCCGAAACCGTATATACCTAAAAAAATTCTATGTGGATACTATATAATCGGAACTTCTAAGCAAAAATTCGGGGGGGGGGGGTGCCCCCTCCCGCCCCTTACATCCTACGCCTCTGGATACTGAACAAATCAATTTCAACTAAACAAAATTTGTGAATTCTATGCTTGACTCTTTTTTTTAACGGCCAACAAAACACTATTTTATTAATATCGCCAAAGCTAGTGAGGGAGTAGCAAACAACACCAATTACAGTTTATCACAAACAAAATACAAACATACAACAAATAACACAGACAACTACAACCCATTCTTTGAAGATTGAAGTTACTCCAAATTTCCCACACCAAATCGGGTGCCTGCACCTCGATTAAACCCAAAGAAACGACATCGATTTGATCTCCCCATAGTTTTCTCCACAGAACACCCAGCACTCTCGAAGACTCTTTTGTTTCTTGACTCCAAATCGCCCAAACAGTAGTCAAGCACCCGAATAAATCACCTTCTTTATTTTGTCCGACCCGTTTGCATACTTATAAGCCTCCAATACATCTTTGAAGTCGAAAGCAAAATACGGCTGCATTTTACACCACTAAGCGATTACGTGAAGCCGCACGAGACCAGAATATGTTCCACTGTTTCGATCATTGTAAACAACATATCAACCATGACAACAAAATAAATACAAAATTTAAACTACATAAAAATGGTGTATCAAAAACAGCGAAAATGATAAATCTGAAAATTTAAATCCTACAACAGCAAATCCATATAAAATATTCGTCCCATTTACTTTTTATTACAAGTATGTATTTTGGAAATGAGAAAATCAAGATTTTTTTTTATTTATTTCTTAACACTTATAGAATTTCAAAAAGAGAAAAAATAACGACCATTCTATATATTAACAAAACAAATCGTGAACAGTTAAAATCATGATTGGTTAATTTTGGGGTTTGACTATGCGTAGTAGTACCACCTTACTTTTAATTTTTTTTGGCTAACCAGACCTCCTCTTTTATATATGGACCAATTTTGCCCCAAATCCCTTAACATCTATTGTCTTTTTCTACTATTTTTTATTTTAATTTACTTAGTCCTAACCTCTTCTATATTATAACAACTAGTTTTATACCGATGTCGCGCGTTGCGGCGACAACTTAGCGCTTGCAAGATTTTATCATACGCGTGACTTCACTTACGCCTTAGTCGAAGCACGATTTTTTACATGGGCCGAATGCAAGCACTCTCGCGACGGTTCTAACACGTAAAAACAACCGCATCCACTAAAACTTACTATATGTTACTTTGAATGTCAGTAATATTGCGAATCTTACCAACAATAGTACCCTTTGTGTTCATAAAAACATGTATAAAAAAGGTGAAAGGCTAATATGTGTTCTTTCGTGAGTAACAAAATTAGATTCAAGTTATTTGTTTATTTATATTATTTTATTTTAACAAAAGAAACAGAGGTCTGTTATTGATTCATATATTTTAAGTTTTAAATAAACAACATAGTGGATGACAACAACTCATCAGTTCATATCTTGCACATCCTTCATTTGACTTTGACTACTCTTTTCCTCTGTGTCTGTCTCTCTAACCTCTGGCTCCTCCCCACCACCACCAACTCCACCACCGTGGCACCGTGTAATCTCCCTCCCCTTTTCACTCAACCACTACAGTGACGACAAAAGACAGTGAACACCAAAGAATACTTACTACCCCTTTCATATTTTAATTTATGTGTTTAGTGGGGAGTTTTCTTGGCGGCGCACAACCACCACCAACTCAACTCAACCATCTCCGCCTCCATTCTCGCCGGAGCTGTGGATATAAGGGTTATAGTTTTCATTGCAACAGTATGCTGCGGGACTCGTTAAAATAGTCATTAATCCGGTGAAATCAAACGGTGATACAGATTCTAAGGTTAGATGGTTTTCGTATGGCATAATCGGCTCGAGAAGAGGGATCCAGCCTTTTTCATGTCTCCGGTAGGAGCGATGATGACATGCAGCGGTTGATCAGCCAATTAAGGTAAATGACAAGCCCGTTCTTTAGGGTTTCCAAAATCAGAATCCAGCAACAACACCACCGTTATCACCGTCGCCACCTTCTCCACCACCTCACCACCACTATCATCATCCTCCTCTCTCTTCACCCTCCCGAAAGCACGAAGATCTGAGCGGCTAGGTGTGGGTTTTTTTTCAAGCGGCGGCGACAGTAAGAAGGGTGGTTACGAACGGCTATGAGATAGAACGTGGTGGGTAGTGGGTGAATTGTGAAAAAGAGAAGGATGCAGAGGAGGATATGAGGAGATGAGGACACGTGTAACGATTTTGACCGTATAGATTGTACAGTAGTTTTTGTGAGATAACCGAAAGTTGCTAAATGATGTATATATAATTATCTATCTATACATATAATATTTTAAAGCAATTTTGGACACATGTCATTCATTTACCCCCCCCCCCCTAGCCATTATCTCTCCTCCATTGGTGATGCCACATGGCACATTGAGAGAATTTATAAAATTTTCGTTTTTTTTAAATCAAAATTCCCGAAATTATATAAACTCAAAAAAAACACACGGACATAACATCAACACACAATCAACATCGCCGCTTCCATAACCTAAACCCTAATCTTGGCGATTCAAACATATCGATCATCTCCAATCCAAGGTAACCTCCATTCGATTCTTCTTTTGAATAGATCGATGTTCTTCTATCTTTGATTATTATCGCAGATCATCGATGAAGTTATTTTCTATATTTTGTTTTATTTCGATTACTGTTAATGTGTTTTCTTGTAACGATTGTTCTTCGTTTTTTGTTTATTATTCTTCAGTCATTCATTGATGTTAATATCTTTGATTTTGGAAAATATGTTATAGGTTTTTATTTAGATTAAATGTTTTAGGTTTATGATTCGATTGATGTTTTATATAAAGCTTAGAATGGATTATTATGATTTAGTTTTTGATTAGTGGTTTATGTTTTAGGTATCATTTTAGGGTTTAAGAAATACTTTAATGGTTTGTTACTATTTAAGCGTTCAACTGAGAATGATTCTCCATTTATGTTTTAGGTTTCTATTAAGCTTGAATGTTTTAGGTTTATGATTACTTTTCAATTGATGTTTTAGGTATAGCTAAGAAAGGATTCTTATGCTTTAGTTTTTTTGATCGATTATTTATTTTTTAGGTCTGGAATTAGTGTTTAAGAAATACTTTAATGGTTTGTTACTATTTAAGCGTTCAACTGAGAATGATTCTCCATTTATGTTTTAGGTTTCTATTAAGCTTGAATGTTTTAGGTTTATGATTACTTTTCAATTGATGTTTTAGGTATAGCTAAGAAAGGATTTTTATGCTTTAGTTTTTTGATCGATTATTTATTTTTTAGGTCTGGAATTAGTGTTTAAGAAATACTTTAATGGTTTGTTACTATTTAAGCGTTCAACTGAGAATCATTCTCCATTTATGCTTTAGGTTTGTATTAAGGTTGAATGTTTTAGGTTTATGATTACTTTTCAATTGATGTTTTAGGTATAGCTAAGAAAGGATTCTTATGCTTTAGTTTTTTGATCGATTATTTATTTTTTAGGTCTGGAATTAGTGTTTAAGAAATACTTTAATGGTTTGTTACTATTTAAGCGTTCAACTGAGAATCATTCTCCATTTATGCTTTAGGTTTGTATTAAGATTGAATGTTTTAGGTTTATGATTACTTTTCAATTGATGTTTTAGTTATAGCTAAGAAAGGATTCTTATGCTTTAGTTTTTTGATCGATTATTTATTTTTTAGGTCTGGAATTAGTGTTTAAGAAATACTTTAATGGTTTGTTACTATTTAAGCGTTCAACTGAAAATCATTCTCCATTTATGCTTTAGGTTGGATTAAGGTTTTTGATCGATTCTTTATGTTTTAGGTCTCCACTTATGGTTTAACAAATAGTTGAATGGTTTGTTACTATTTAAGCGTTCAACTGAGAATCATTTTGCATTTATATTTTAGCATTTATATTTTGCATTTAGTAAAATTGGTGAGCCCTGAAAACTTAAACATCAATTGTGTTTTAATGTTTCCATTTACTGATTTATGTTTCATACTAACTGACTTTTTTCTAATACAGATTGATAACTGATTGTGTGATAATGACTTACGGTTTTTGGGTACGGTCAGAAGCCAATGATCGTCTTTCCTTGGTAATCAATCTTACAATCTTTCTTATGCAATAATATTTGATTTATTACATTCATATAATATCAAATTCTTTCTTATATGTAGGCTTTACCTCAGGAGTACACAGATTGGGTTGAAAAGTATAAGTATCCAACAGGTGATTGTGCGATTCATACACTGGATGAAAAAAGATTTCGCGTTAAGGTCATGCAGATAGCTGGGAAGTGGTTTATTTGTGATGGATGGAAGCACCTGATGACTACATTAAATTACCCATCTGTTTGCAACTTTGTTTTTGAATACGAATCGGCGATCAACGCTTTCAATATGATTACTTTTCATCAAGATGCTATAGCTGCACCTGGTAGATTTTTCTACTGCAGTCTTGATGACCCTCAAACTGATGATGAACGTCTGGTATGTGTTATGTACTCTCATTTAACTACATTATATAACACACTGATGATATAGTAATATGTATTAAAGTTTCATTCCATTTGTTGCAACTTATCAGCATATCAGTTGCTTTGTTATGCATGGATTATACAACATGACCCTTCCGTTGGAACCAATCATAGTCAGCTCATTTCCAGGTCATGTTTTCCAAACCCGATCATTCCTCATTTAATTTGATATTTATTAACAAATAATATAAAACTGTATTGATTATATAGGTTATAATGGTTTATCATTCATATTGTACAGTAATTATTAATTGAAATAAAAACTTTATTTCTGATTCTTTGGTTAATCTCTTTTTGAATGATTAAAAATAATCTTAAACAATGTTGTCTTCAGGTCATGTTTTCCAAATCCAGCTAGAAAACGATGGTGCTGCTACTTACATAACTCAAGGATGGCCTTATATGAGGGAGATTTTTGAGATAACCAAAGATCATCTGATTGTGTTTCAGATTTACAATGAGGTTTGTTTCTCAATTTGTAAATATTTGTTGTATTATTTTGGCTAATCTACATCAAGTATTAACTCTATGAATTATTTTCATTATCGTATAAAATTTTGATTTTTTGACTTTGTTAAACAAACAGAAAAACATATGACTTGACATTTTTTAAGAAAGGCAAGCTTACACTTCCTCCCTCTTTGTGGGACGACGATGACAATTCTGAGGATGATGAAGACAATGATAATGATATCATTGTTGTTTCTGATGATGATGGCGAAGAGGTGAGTGAAGGAGATGCTATGGATGATGAGGATGATCAATCTGCTGCTAGCGAGGATGTAGGTTATTGTGATGATTTGGGTGTTCCTGTTGTTTTCACCGTAGACAATCATTTTGTAAGTTTCCTATATTATACAAACCGTATATTATAATCATATTTAGTCATATGTTAGTTTGTTATTAAATTTGCAAATTTTTTGTCAATTTTTAGCGTATGCAGCCTGATTGGGCAAGAGAAAATGGTATGAACAGGCAGAGGGGTTTGACGATTAAAGATGGTGAAGGTTACAAATGATTCCGAAATTGTAGCTTCTCTTGAAGAAAGGTTCTTGGACATTCAGGTTATGATTATCATTTAAAAATTTAGTTATAATAGGTCTTATGAATCATTCTTAATTAATTTTAGTTGTTTTTTACTTATTGTTTAAACGCTTTACCTTAATCTTTTCATTATTACATTTTATTGTATTCTAGATCGATCAACCTGTCCTTGAAAACATTGATCTAGGTGAATCTTCAACACAAAATGCAGTGTCTGTGAAGGTTAGTAGTTGAGTTAGTCAATCGTGTATTCAGATTAGATTTTAATGTAGTTTGTTCTAACAATTTCGACATTCCTTTTAATATTGTAGGATTCTGTTGGAGACAACACTACTCCAGAATCATCTTCTAGAGTTAGTTTGATTCGTGATGAAGCTGAAGTAAAGCGTAGCCTGGACAAAGTTTATGAAACGGAAGATGATGCAAGTGAATCAACAACTAAAGTCCTTAAGACTGAGAAGAAGAACTACGTTAACAAATCACTTGACAACCCACTTTTGATTCCTAAGGTTGAAAAATAGGATCAATGAATCGTTTTATGAACATTTTTTTATTGTAAGGATTTTTATTTGATGTGTGTTGACATTTTCTTTTCATTTATCTTTTGTTTGGTTCTGAGACAATTTTCATCTAAATAAAATGTGTGTTGACATTTGATGTTTTTTTTGTAGTTTGGTAAAAATTCTACATGCTTCAATATGTTTTTAGGATTTAACATTATTGTTGATACTTTATAATTCCAGATTTGAATGGTTGTACAATACAATGTGAAAAGCATTTTTTATGTTAATTAGACACTTGCTTAATATTAATCAGACAATATCAAAAAATAAAAAAATTAAAGTTAGTATTATGAATTTTTAAATTAACAAATATGTATTTATGATTTATTTTTACAAAATGGTAACTAAATCAAATGAATTTATTACATTAAAAGTAGAAACTTTATTCACTTTTAAATTATAAATAAAAAATGTATATACTTTTCAAAATTTATTAGGTTCATTTAAATATATTTATGCTACTTACAACCAAATTAAGCAAAAATACAAATTTCGAAATTTAGTATTTTCGGAAAATTGAAACACCATTTTCACGAAAATATTCAAATTCAAATTATTAGCATTTTGTAATTATGGTAATTCATTAAAAATATTTATTATAAGTTTTAATTATACATTTACTATATATGCTCTATATAAACCACTATTATCTATATAAAATAGTCTAAACTCAATCAAAAGAACATAACAAAGCTTACACAACAATCAAACATTCAAGAGAATTCCTGTTTGCTGTTTCATGCGCGCTTCAGTCTTCTTTTGTACAAGTTCGTTGTATGTCATTCTTTTCTTCTATCAGTTCATTTTTTACTACTTAACATCGTGATTATATGTATTTTTTTACAACAAAACAAAATTCTAGATAATCATTCATTATTTCTATGTTATGTTCGTTTATAATTTAGTTGTACTTCATTATTATTTAGGTGAAATGGGACGTAAAAGACTGTCTAGCACCTCAAATGATAAACGAACACCGTTATCTAATATCTCTAACGGTAAACATATTTTTCATCTTTATCAATCGTATACATAATATCATGCAAACAATTTATTTTTCTTCACAGTTATCTCCAATGAACAAAAAATAAAAAATGCGGCCGAGTGTCGTAAATTTAGGAAGTTACAACTAGATGCCAAGAGAGGCAAGGTCAATAATCATAATAATGGAATAGAAAATGTACCACCAAGCGTACAATTTAACAGTGAGTCCATTGGACCTTCACACAATTATATTCATCAAAGTTCGTTGGTCCAATCTACTTTCAATTTGTGTACACCAGGTAAAATTTTGTTACATCACTCATTGTTTTTATATGTTTCTTTACCGTTTCAACTTGACATGCCTATTAGTAATCAGATTTAATAATAAGATTTCATTTTTCTATTTTCTTAAGGTCAAGTGCAACAAACTCCTCTGTGTAACATCTCAAGTGGTATCTTTTATAATTTTCATTACATATTTTATGTTACTAGAAAGTACTAATTTGGTTATTTTTTTGGGTATAAGACTATTATTATTTAATAAATTTTTTCTATGGTTGAAGTCAAAAGTAACCTTGCCCGTGATTGCCGTATTTTTCGAAAATTACAACTTGATTCTAAGAGACAGAATATTAACCAATCTGGAAATACTAATCCATCAACATCCACCAACAATGTGGTTTCACTTGATATGGCTTCCTTTAGGTCAACCTTCAACACCCCATTTAATGCATCTTTTTCTGGTAATAGCTATTGTTTCCATTTAGTAATTTATAACATTTTATTAATTTCGTAATTTTTTATATCTAATCGTAACTTATTTTTTTACTTATTTATAAACAGGTTCAACAGAACGTACTCCTTTGTCTAATATTACAAACGGTATCATATTTCTGTTTATAATGTTATAACACTCTATATTTAAAAGTTTATTTAGTATCTAAACATTACAATTTTATTTGTATTCATAGTCCCAGTGCATGATAGTAATACACCAAATTCTGTCGATGCTAGAAGTTTAAGAAAAGCACAAGTTGATGCTAAAAGACGTAAAGTTAATTCAGTTATAGGATTGCGGAACCAATCCATTGTTACATCTGGTACCTCTTTCTTTGAATCCATTACTTATATAAAGTTGTTACTGTTATTACTGTTAAAGTTTAATTTAAAGTATTATATTTATGTTCAGGTATTAGCTTTGATAGACGCTCAAATGCAACATCTTCTGTTCAGACAACAAACATGAATACATCAAGTCATAATTCCATGTTACCAGAATCTTCAAGTTTAAGTAACGTAGAAAATTCCAACAATGGATTAAGAAGTAATCGACGTGAGATCTCACCTGTTCGCATGGTTAGTTTGTCAGACGAAGAAGATATGAATCCTCAACCCATGGCAAATTATCAATATAAGGGTGTCTCTAAAGGTAAATGTTATTTTTAATAAACCAATTACAATTTTATTATTGTTTTATTTAACTTAATATGAATTGAATTTATTGTATTCACCAGATTATTTGGATCACGGTGATCAAACGGTTGTATGTGAGATGTGTAACGCCAAACTGTGGAAATCGGAAGCTGCCAGATCACTACAAGTTAGTGGTAGAAAATGTTACTTTCTATGTTGTGCTTATGGAAAGGTGCAACTTCCAGATTTCAAAGAAAGCAGTGTCGATTATCAGAATCTTTTTAAGAACATAGACTTCCGAAGCAAGTATTTCTTAAAGCACATTCGAAGATTCAATTCTATGTTCTGTTTTACTTCACTGGGAGGCAAGGTCGACTCAAATATTAATAAAGGCAAGGCTCCGTTTATATACAGGATTAGTGGTGAAAATTATCATGCCTTGGGTGGTCTTCTTCCTAATGATGGGACAAAACCGAAATTTTCTCAGTTGTATATCTATGACACTGAAAACGAAGTCTCTAACAGGAGTAAAATTTTCAGGTAATATTTTACAGTTTATTAAAATTAATTTTTACTTATAGTTTGTTTTTTTCATATAAAACAACTGTTCATTTTTTGAAATTTTAATCTATTTATTACAGTAAGGAAAAAGGGGAGTATAAAAAAATTGATGAACAACTTGATGTTCAAATCATTCAGTACCTCAAGTCGATGTTAGACTCTACAAATCAGCTTGTGAAAAGCTATAGGAGTGTACGCGACCGATTTCATGAAAATCCTGAAGTTAGCCTTAAGTTACGTCTTATTGGGAGGCGAACTAAAGATGGTCGACTATACAACTTACCAACTTCAAATGAAATCGCTGCACTTATACTTACAGACAATGATGATGAGCTTGACAATCGAGATATTGTTGTGGAATCAAGAAAAGAAGGTCTTAAGCGGATAAGTGAACTTCATCCAAAATATTTAGCTCTTCAGTATCCATTGCTTATTCCATTTGGAGAAGATTGTTATAGGGTTGATATACTGCATCGTGAAGAAAGGAAGTCTAAAAAGAAAGTAGACTCAAAGTGTTCAATGAGAGAGTATTTTGCCTATCATATTCAGGACAGAGTTGGTAAGTTCTCATTGATTTTGAATGCAAGGCGCCTTCTTCAACAGTTTTTGGTTGACGTTTATACTATGATTGAGAGTGAGCGGTTGTTTTATGTACGTTATCAGCAACAAAAACTTAGGTGTGACTCTTATTCCAGTCTTCAAAACTTGCATCAAAATGGACCTACAGATTTGGCAACAATAGGTACACCTATAATATTACCATCTTCTTTTACTGGTGGTGCACGTTACATGAGGGAAAATTATCTTGATGCAATGGCCATTTGTAAAAAGCATGGATACCCTGATTTTTTCATCACAATCACATGTAATCCGAAATGGTCTGAAGTTAGACGGTTTCTGAAGGATAAGAAGACAAATCCTGAAGACACACCAGACATTTTAGCCAGATTATTCAAACTGAAGCTAGAGTCACTGATGAAAGATTTACGTGATAAAGCAATATTGGGGAAGACTTCGGCAGGTAACATACATTGATAACTTTGAATAATTCTTTATTACCGTAACAAACTAATAAAGTTAGTAAATATATTTTTTTATTTTCAAGCAATTTTTTTATTTACAAAATTTATATTTTAATTTTAGTACCATTTATTTTTACAGCTGTTTATACTATCGAGTTCCAAAAGCGTGGTCTTCCTCACGCTCATATCTGTCTGTTTCTTAAAGATGAAAGCAAGCTTCCCACGATTGATCATGTTGATCGTTTCGTTTCTGCTGAAATCCCAGATAAGAATGTAGATCCTGAGTTGTTTAGTCTTGTGAGTGACTTTATGATTCATGGACCATGTGGACGTGAATATCCCAACTGCCCGTGCATGATTGATGGTAAGTGCTCCAAGAAATTTCCAAAGAAGTTTTCTCCGGCATCAATGATAGATCCAAAAGGATATCCGGTTTATAAAAGAAGAGACTCGGGAGTATTTGTTGAAAAAGGAGGTGCTCAGTTAGATAACAAAAATGTGGTTCCTTATAACCCGACACTTTTGAAGCGTTATCAAGCTCATATTAATGTTGAATGGTGCAACCAAGCTGCTTCAATTAAGTATCTATTCAAATACATTAACAAGGGACCGGACAGGGCTAAAATTGCTTTTGTAGAATACGATGGAGAAGGTCAAGAAGTAGAGCAAAGAGATGAAATCAAAAAACATTATGATTGCAGGTTCTTTTCAGCATGTGAAGCGTCATGGAGGATACTTAAACACGACGTGCATTACAGATACCCTCCAGTGATTAGGCTTCCTTTTCATCTACCTGGTGAGCAAACTGTTGTATACGGTCCACAAGAGCAACTTCAAAACGTACTCAACAAGCCATCAGTGTCTTCTACAATGTTTCTCCAATGGATGCAACTAAACCAGAATGAACCTGTGGCACGTGAACTGAGCTACATCGAAATCCCAAGTAAATTTGTTTGGAAAGCTGATGAAAAAAAATGGGATTTTCGAAAAACAGGTAAGGAAATTAGTCGTGTTCATATGGTTAATCCATCAATGGGTGAGGCTTATTTCTTGAGAATTCTTCTTAATAAGGTCAAAGGTCCCAAATCTTTTGCTGAGATAAGAACGGTGAATGGAAAAGTTTTATCAACATATCGAGATGCATGTTACGCTCTTGGCCTGTTGGAAGATGACAAGGAATATATAGAAGCAATTGAGGAAGCTCATTATACCGGTTCAGGATACTCTCTTCGTAATTTGTTCGCGATGATGTTGTTGTCTAACAGCTTATCTAGGCCTGACCATGTTTGGGAGAACACATGGAAGTACTTGTCAGACGGTATTATGCGTAGACATGAAGACGTATTCCAAATTGAAGGTAAAAAAATTTATAATTCAACATTTTATTTATTTTACGTAATTATTTATTCTTTAATTAATAATTACAATCTTTATCGTTAACAGGTTTGTCTCTTCCTGATGATCAAATAAAAAACCTTACGTTGCTTGAAATTGAGAACCAGTTAATTCGGAATAACTCCAGCCTACGTAGGTTTCCTTCTATGCCTTTTCCTAATAATGATTCGATTGCATCTGCAAATAACCGTTTGATACTTGATGAACTCAATTATCAAGTAACAACGCTGGCTGAGGAATTTCATACCAACGCACCTTCTTTAACAGATGAGCAGCGTTTAATTTTTGATGAGATAATTGATGCGGTTGATTTTAACAAAGGTGGGCTTTTTTTTGTTTATGGGTTTGGAGGCACTGGCAAAACCTTTTTATGGAAAACGTTGTCTGCTGCCATTAGATCTAAAGGCCAAATTGTTTTAAACGTTGCATCTAGCGGTATTGCTTCTTTGTTGTTATCTGGTGGAAGGACCGCTCATTCTAGGTTTCGTATACCTTTGAATGTTACGGAAGAATCCGTATGTTCTATGAAGGCGAATAGCGATGAGGCAGATTTATTGAAGCAGACTAAGTTAATTATTTGGGATGAAGCTCCAATGATTCATAAACATGCTTTTGAAGCTCTTGATCGCACAATGAAAGACATCTTGAAATCAAAGGATTCGGTTAATTCTGAGCTGCCTTTCGGAGGTAAGGTTATGGTTTTGGGTGGTGATTTTAGACAGATCCTTCCTGTTGTTCCCAATGGTAGTAAAAGAGATATTATAAGTGCCTCAATAACTTCCTCTAAGATTTGGAATAGTTGCAAAGTCCGTACGTTAACTAAAAACATGAGGTTAACATTGGGTAACAACACATCTGAATCAGAAGAAATAAAGGAATTTGCAAGCTGGCTTCTGCAGTTAGGTGAGGGTAAAGTTGGTGCTTCAGTTGATGAAAATGAGTCAGATGTCGACATTCCAGATGATCTTCTTATAAAGCATTCATCAGATCCGATTTGTAGCTTAATTGACTTCGTCTACCCTTCACTTCTTCAGCTTTACAAAGATAAAGATTACTTTGGTGAACGAGCAATACTTGCACCAACAAACGAAGTGGTACATGAAATTAATGACAGGTTGCTTGCATTGTTTCCTGGAGATGAAGTCGAGTACCTGAGCTCTGATAGTATATGCCAGATTGAGAATGCTAATAACCGTTCACAGGAAGATTTATATTCTCCTGATGTCCTTAATGGTTTAAAAATTTCTGGATTGCCTAATCATCGATTAGCACTAAAGATCGGTGTTCCCGTTATGTTGTTGAGAAACATTGATCAACAAAATGGCCTCTGCAACGGCACCAGATTACGTATCACCAGACTTGCGAAGCGTGTTATTGAAGCCGAAATCATATCAGGTGGTAACATTGGTACCAAAACTCTTATTCCTAGAATAAATATGATACCATCTGATAACAAGATTCCAGTCAAGTTCCAAAGGCGCCAATTCCCAATAAGCGTATGTTTCGCAATGACCATCAATAAAAGCCAAGGACAGTCTCTATCAAAGGTTGGATTGTATTTAAGAGACCCTGTATTCTCACATGGCCAGCTTTATGTCGCATTGTCAAGAGTTAAAAGCAGGGCAGGAGTGAAGTTACTTATACTTGATGCTGATGGCAAGGTCAAGAATAAAACCAAAAATGTTGTGTATAAAGAAATATTTAGTGATATTTGAATAGAATGTGTATTGGTTTCTTTTAAATCTGAATAAAATATTTCTGCTACATTTTTTATATGTTTTACCACTCAAAATAATCGTACGTTGGTGAGCCGCGTGTACACGCGGGCAAAGATCTAGTACATATAATAAACCAAAGCCATTTTAATGACATGGCACTCAAAGAGGCATTCTCTTTTTTAAGTGTGCCATGTGTCATCCCATGTGGCATTGAGATATTTTAGGAAAAAATAAATTAAAAACAAAATTAGATTTTCCTTCTTATCTTTCCTCCCATAATTTTTAAACGTTAATATCTTTTATATACGAGATTTTTTAAAGAAAAAAATTACACCAAATTAACGAGCGTTTTATTATCTTTCCAACGAGTACCATAGTGTTATATAAAAAACGGAGAAAAAAAACGACTATATTTGTTGGGTTTTGTTCAAACAGGAAAAAAAAACACAAAGTGTTCAGGTAAATCATGTATAGGCAAGTCACTAATTATGTTCAAATCATTAAATATGAATTCTATTTTCAACATGCGTTAGCATTGGAGTTATACATTGATTAATATGTCATAATAGATTTTTCATGCATGAAACTGTAAAACGCATCATTCGATTTAATATGTAAAATTAATATGTCATATTAGATTTTTCAACCCCGGGACATTCCCGGGGTATAATCTAATAGGTGGTATATTTAATTTTTTCGAATGTCAGTAATATCTTTTAATTAATATTGTATACTTTGATTTTTTTTTCAGGTAATTAACAAGAAAATAGAATACGTGGCTTTATTAATTGTTTTTTCTCGACATTTCAACATAAGTTTTGTTTAAAACGAAGTCCTATTTAAAATAGAGTATTGTTTGATATCGTAAGTTATACGAGTGCTACCACCATGAAGCACCCAACCAATTTGACTGACCAACATTGGTAACAGTATTGGTATTATCGGAGCCAATACCTATTCGTTCTCATAGTCTTCAATTGATGTAAAACATCATATTGATATAAATTTGAACATATGACGACTTTTATTTTCTTTTTTTCAATTGCTATAGCGAGTGTTAATACCGTAACAGACATTTTTGATACTGATCAAATTCCCGCCGTGTAGCGCGGGGTAGACTTGCCAGTTGCATACAAATTTGATATAGGATTATATATCCTATATATACTTTGTATAACGGTGCCATCCAAGAGACATATGCCTCTTTGAATTGCCGCAACATATGAACTGCCATAACTGCCTTCTAACTACTGGACTTGTGTTATCTAATAAAATGTGACATATTACATAACAGTGATAATAATAGATGCAAAGTAGTCGTTGTCATCATCATACTCAGTTAATCCCACCAATAGCAAAAACTAAGGTAGGGTCTGAGGAGGGTAAGATGTAGACAACTTTACCTCGGGAATAGAGAGACTACTTCCAATGAAACCCTCGGCTCGATAGTGGTTTTGTATCAAGCCTTGGACACAAGGCACATAATAACTAGCAATCGGGACAAACCCGATTGGTGCATGTACCCCCTAGTCTTTTGGCTATCAACACCACTACATGATGCATGATTAACCGTCCATCATTTTTAACGTTATTTTCACGAAATTAGTAAAATAATGCTAAAATTAGTGCAATTTCACTTTTGCCCCCCGAGGGCCACACATACATACATTATATATGCACAGCCATAAGCGGGGCTTTATAGATGCAAAGTCTAGTTATGATTACTTTAAATAGTTCATTTTGCATTTACAGACCTTTATAAATAAAATAAACTAAACACAACATAAACGTATAAAAAAGGTGCCGTGTTTTATATGAATTTGACACTTAATAGTAGAGTGACTGCATAACGCATTATGTTTCGATTTAATCGTTGATCTGGTCCATTCCGATATTTACTAAACCCTTATTATTTTTTATTTTACGTTAGAAAAGAAAAAGAATCGGACACTTGAGATCACCATAACAAAGAGATCAATCTTTCTGTCCAGACAGAAAAACAGAATGTAGTGACCCAGCCCACCAAGCTTAGAAGAAAAACCCACAACTAAGAAAATCCTTGGCTCAGTAGCCAAATTCTAGTTGGGTTAAATGTGAGACCAAATAGAGGTGCTGAGTTCGAACAAAACTTTATGGTGACGACATGCTTTGATCCTTGGTCTCATTGGAGGCTCTTAGGGTGGCCGGGGAGGACCCATGACTAGGGTCTGTTGTATTTGAGGGCACATTTTTTTTACAAAATACCTATATGTGTGTGTATGTTGTATGTTTTAGAAAGCCCATTTTCAACTTAAAATCTAGGTTCATTAAAAACTCATTTAAACTTGAAAGGGCTCGATTCATGTTCAGTTAAGCAGATTAAGAAAAAGGAGAAAGTATAGGATACAAAGTATCCTTAATGTACAAATTGTAAGAAGCCACCGGAGCTTGACATGTGTAAACCCCAGTTAACTCTAACCAACCCAATTTTGGTTGATTAAAAGGGTAAAAGGGTAATGTTCCTTCAAATCGTTCATTAATCTATCATTAACCACCATCACCACCACTGCCACCGCTGCCGTCGCCTGACCCAATCGCCGGACCAAAGCTTCACCGCTCCCTCTCTCCTCTAACCTTCGACGCCTTCAAAACCCTTCACGTTGTTCGCCTTCAAACTTACCTCAATCATGGCTCAGATCTAGTCAGTTCCCTCTATCTTCCGAGAAGACAACCAGCCAACATCTCCGTGTCTCTCGCTAATCACAAAACAAAGGAAAAAGAAGAAAAAAAGAAAACAAAAACAACCAATCCATAAAAACTTTACCTCAACTGTGTGTGAATATAGTTGTTTGTTTGTTGGAAGAAAACAGAGGAAAATAGGGGGAAAAGTGAGGAAAATGTGAGTTTTATTTAAGGGGAATTGGATTTTAATAACCCAAACTATTCGAAATTGGCCACTGGCACCCTCAACTAAAAAATTGGCTATATATAACCTAAACTATTGACTTATTGGAATCTAGCACCCAATAACTGACGTCGTTAGTTGGGTTGCTGACATGGCACAAGTTGCTGACATGGCACGCTGATGTGGCACAAATTGTTGACGTGGCACGCTGATGTGGCACAAGTTGCTGACGTGGCATGCTGATGTGTGCACACATGGATTGACACGTCAGCATGCCACGTCAGCAAATATTGCCACGTCAGCGAACCCACTAACGGTGTTAGTGATATAACCGTTAATGGTTAACCGTTAGTGGGTGTTATATTCCAATAAGTCAATAGTTCAGGTTATATATGGCCAATTTTTTAGTTGGGGGTGTCAGTGGCCAATTTCAAATAGTTCAGGTTATTAAAATCCAATTCCCCTTTATTTAATACTAAATGTGTTTTACAAAAAAAAACAAATTCGTTTTACAAAAACCAAATGCGATTTACAAAAACCAAATGCGTTTTACAAAAACAAGTGCGTTTTACAAAAACCAAGTGCGTTTTTGTAAAAACCAGTTTAAATAGTGTTTAAAAAACCAAATGCGTTTTATGATTTTCTGTTTAACAGTTTCTGATATTCATCGTCTCAAACTTTTTGAAAGCCATTTTTTTCTTTAATTCTTCTTCTATTATCAACATCGTTCCTTTCTGTGAATAATACATGCATTGATAGTGATTTTTGAATATGATTCGACTAATTTTATCAATTGAATTATCATACTCTGTTTTTCTTCTATTTCTGCAAATACGTTTTGATTTTGTTTGTAATTGAATGTTTTTTATTGTTTAATCATTCTGAACGTTTAATCGAGTTGAAAACGATGAAAAATCAGGTTCAATCGTTGAAAATTTTTGCATCGATTATGTCTGTTGTTACGATTTCACATAAATTTAATAGCGTTTTTCCTAATTTACCCTTGGTTAGATTAACTCAAATATGATTAGGATTGTTAATTACCATCTTACCACCATCTAAATCTAATGGCTGGCTGAAAATGCTTCTTAGACTATCCGTTGTGGCCCGCGAGCGAGCAGCCGCGAGCCATAATTTGGTACACTTCGATGGCTTGGACCATAACATCCTCGAGCTATCAACCCCGCGAGCTAGCCGAAACTATCACACTCGCCGTGGCTGGTCAATGTTACCGTTGGCTGCCGACCGTTGGCAGCCAACTCTCTATTTTTGGCAACTTATTAATATTTTCAACTCTCACATCACACAAACTATCAAAAAAAAATTCTTTCTCTCGACTACAAAATGGCTTTGCAATGGAATGATTTGTCTTCGTCCGACTCGTCCGAAGAAGACGACTTGATTATGCAAGTGGGTAAGATAATGGTTGAGTACCTCATAGCACGGTCTCGAAGAAGAAGGAATCCCGTGCTAACCCGACAGCCGGCCCTTGACCGTGACAGAGAGGGAGCAAACGATACCTTGTACCGTCACCGTCACTACTTCAGCCCAGATCCTGTGTATACTGAAGATCATTTTAGGCAACGCTTTTGAATGAGTAGACAATTATTCG
The DNA here is from genome assembly GCA_030844895.1 of Ambrosia x helenae. Classification (NCBI taxonomy): domain Eukaryota; kingdom Viridiplantae; phylum Streptophyta; class Magnoliopsida; order Asterales; family Asteraceae; genus Ambrosia; species Ambrosia x helenae. The sequence goes on along the minus strand of JAUTDX010001664.1, from coordinate 39,109 downwards.
TGCGTATATCAAATGATTTGTCGGAGCGTTATCCTTTTTTTCAACAAAGAGTAGACGCAAGGGGCCGACTCGGGTTCACCTTCCTACAAAAATGTACGGCCGCTATTCGGCAGCTAGCTTACGGGATTGCTTCGGACGCAATGGACGAGTATATTGCCATGTCCGAAAAAGTTGTGCGTGACTCTCTTCATTATATTTGTCAAGGTATATCTCTATTTACTAGTTTAGTCACATTTTTTTACACTTTTATTATCATACGTCGTTTTAAAATATGTGTGTATATATATATATATATATATTTATTTTTGCATAGGGATCATATCTATTTACTCACGACGGTATTTGCGTAAACCAACCATGTATGATATCCAACGCATGTGCGAGGTTCATGGTGAGAAACATGGCATTCCCGGCATGCTTGGTAGTCTTGATTGTACGCATGTTGGTTGGGCTATGTGTCCTACGGCCTGGCGATGTCAGTTTCATCAGGGTGATCATTCTGGGCCGAGTGTCATACTTGAAGCGGTGGCCTCGCATGATCTTTGGTTTTGGCATGCTTTCTTTGGAGTTGCCGGGTCAAATAACGACTTAAATGTTATCGATCAATCACCTATATTTGATAACATTATCGACGGGGTTGAGCCGCCCCAATCATTTTACGCAAATAATGTAAATTTCAAGTACGGCTACTACTTGGTCGATGGTATTTACAACGAATGGACGACACTTGTTCAAGCTTTCTCGTCACAACTTGAAGACAAACGCAAGTACTTTACAAAGAAACAAGAGTCGGCAAGGAAAGATATTGAAAGAGCCTTTGGCGTTCTTAAAAACAGATTTGCTTTGATTGCCAACCCAATAAGGTTTTGGACACGAGAGAGGATCATGGACGTCGTCTACACTTGTATTATTCTACATAACATGATATTGGAGGACCGAGGCTTGGCGATTTGTCAAAATTACCAATGTGATGTCCCACGTGCCGAATCAACAATTGATAATAACCAAAGACTCGACAACATAAGGAATCTCAAGAACCGTGAGATACACGGAAACCTCCGCCATGAATTAGTCGAGCATTTGTGGGCTAGACGTCCCAATGATGTTGTGTTAGATTAGTTTTTATTTTTTTATAGTTTATTGTAAACATTAGTCTAATTTGTAGTTAACATTATTTTTGGTTTAATATAATTTTGACAAATTTAGAAAGTATGAAAAAAAATAAAAAATACAAAAAAACTGGATAAAGGTGCTGCTCACCTCTAGCCACAACAGCATCAGGTAAGTGAGCAGAATCTTTATCACCCTGTCAACTGGGCGCTGACATGATGCAACATAAGAAGATAAAACTTGTGCTCAACTCTAGCCAAAACGGATAGTGTTACACTTTGTAACTTAAAATATATCTTCTCCCTTTCAAACCCTATATATACGTAGAAAATAATTCCATATGGTCTTCTTCTTGTATCTATCCATCCATCCATGTTGTTCCGATCCTGTACAAAAAAACAATTCAATCCCGTTACATATTTCGCTTCATTTTCATCTTCTAATTTCATAGATCCTGAAACTCAATCGTACTATATTACTACTACTACTACTACTTCTCGATCAACTGCTGTACACTGTTAGGTGTTTGACCATACCGTTGACCGGATTTCCTGATCGTTGTTCACGATTTCAATCACTGTAACTGAGCTAGGGTTCCTGTTCCGACATGGAACAACAACAATCATCGCTACTTGTTGGTTCGGAGATTCATGGATTCAAAACTATGGAAGGTATTTTCACTGTTTATGTTAGATTTTTAATTGTAATTGACTATTTGCGTTGTTGTTTGTGATTTGATATTATTATCTGTGATAAGTTTAATATTAATTGGATATGGTTACAAAATTCATAATATTATTAAAAAAAAAAGTAAGGACCAAATAGGTCTTATAAGAAAACCTGCAAATTACAAGTATGAACAATAATTAATCAAACTATAACAACCATTAACATTAAGGGTTAGGATCAAATACACAGTGAAATAAAAATAGGAAGTCGTAGGAAGGGTATCAAACAGACTCCGATTGAACTCATTCAAGCGGCATTGGAACCGTCTCATCGAATCCTACGATGTTAGTTTTTAGGTTTTCGTTTTTTGGGGTTTTAACTTGTAGTTTTTTGAATATACGTTATATCACTGTGTCTTTTATGTAGCATTGTGTCTTTTTTCTTATTTTTGTCATTGTGTCATTTTTTCAATTCATTGCGTCTTTTTTGTTTAGCATTGTGTTATATTTTTTGGCATTGTGTTATATTTTGTGGCTCATTGTGTCATATTTAATGATTTATTGTGTTTTTTGTATCCTTCTCACCTTTCTCATTTTTGTTACACTGTGTAGAATAACTTGACCCTTAACATTAATATTGCATTGAAGTTACTATTTTGCCCTCTTTAACCAACTAACACTAACAATAATAGTAAATTCAATGTGGTGGAAGTCTGTACCAAACTCTCACCAGGAGTATATTATTGTTAAGTTTTTGTTTGTTAAAGAGGGCATAATAGTAAATTCAATGAAATATTAGTGTTAGTGGTTGTTATAGATTGATTCATTGTTGTTCATACTTGTAATTGGCAGTTTTTTTTTTAAATATTGGGAACCCTTGGCTTTTGATACCTTTGGCTCATTGGCACCGGAGGCTACCTGTTTCCTGACCAGGGTACAATGAGTTATTCATGGTAGTGTTTCGGCCCTGGGTGGGCAAGGTTACGTTTTTAGTAGATTAGGGTTTGCCATTTAGAAAGGGGTGGCGGCGCAGCTTGTTGCTCGCCTGCCCGCTATCTTGATGTAATTTTCTTAGTCATGGAATAAAACATTTATTATGATTTTTTATTCAAAAAAAAAAAAAATATTGGAAACATACTTTTTGCCAAGAGGTTACTTACTTGATTAATAGTTATGCCTATATGGAGCAATGGCTTGGTGTAAAGAAACAACTTAAAACAATGCAATGTTTAGTGGATGAGTTAGAAGTATAAAGCTGCAAGAGAAGTTCATGATACACATTTTAGATTATATTTTATAAATAGTTATACAATATACACCTTTCCCTAAAGTTATAAGTCACCATGTTAAAGGCTACCTGAAGTACAACATTTACATTTTTGCCCATTGTGATTGTTACTTGGAAATTTGGAGCCCTAATTGTGGTGTACATTTTTTTATATGTTGACAGATTTGGATGTGCGTAACATGATGGAGGAAGCGAAAACAAGATGGCTCAGACCAAATGAGATTCATGCAGTACTTTGTAACCACAAGTATTTCAGCATTAGTGTGAAGCCTGTTAATCTGCCATCAAGTAATTATAACAAAAAACACTTCTCATATCTAATTTTGTATTTACTATTCTTATCATAGGGGCACGTTCAATACATAACCAGTGTTAGGTTGGAAACCGCGAGAACCACAATAAGCACTTGTAAATAGTTCACCAGTTCTGATCATATTTAATTGGAGAGAGAAACATATGCGGTTATCGCTTTCTGTATCACATTTAAAGCAATAGGTACATGTGGTTATCTCACAGTATTCGACTTAAAATAGGTTTTGTATTGAACGTCCCTCTGTTATAATATTTGTTTTTGTTGTTATAATTGTGTGTGAGGTTATAAGTATGCTATCTAATCTGAAGATTTCATGAATATCCTCAAAAGGTTTCTTGTACTTATATTAATGATTCCAGTCATTGTTTAATTTGATCATGTGACAGGAAACTGGAACATATTCTACTTGTTCATTATCGTGACACTCAAGAGGTTGGTATGGAGGTTATATTCATTGTTGTAGATATTGTGACACATATGATAAAATTTTGAGCATTGTCCATTCAAGAAAGTCAGACAAGTTCACATTTTTATATATTTGCTGGATGAGGCCTAAGTGCACCAATGTACGAATAAAAATTGTGAATTTGCTGACTTCAATGCTTTATCATCAAACATTTCAAGCAAATATATAATAATTGTGAATTTTTGTCAACATGGATGATTTGAATTAAAAAAAAATTTGATTACTTCTTACACACGCATATATTATGTATCTTACGTGTATGCTTAACGTATCATGCAGTTACAAGGTTCGCCCAGGATGGTTGTTGATTCCAACTCAAGTTCAGACCCACATACATCATCTAATCTGTCTGAAGAATTTGATGGGGTTGATAAGGTGTACTTTTCTGGTGTGTAAGTTTTATGGGGTTATATGAAGAAAATTTAATTGCTATACTTAAAACCACATTTTAGTTATGAGTGGAATAGGGGATATCCGTTTCTAGTGCATAATTCTTCCAGTAATTTTATTCCCTCCTCTCAATAAAATTGCAAATACTTGTCTTATTGGATGTCTAGTATGAATTCCAACATCTTATTTGGAACAAAAGGTCAGTAAAATAATCTAATTCGGTGTCACAATTATAGATTTTTAGATAACTTTTCAGTTAAAACGGGCAGTATAGACCAAATTGGACCGGGTTGGTTTGATCAGAAAAAGCTTTTGTTTGTTTAACAACTTTCATAATAGTTTTTTTTTTTTTTTTTTTTTTTTTGAAATATGGTTGTAATAGTCTACTATCACGCGAAATTCTCTAATAATATAGTTTTTTTAACTAAGCAAATTTAGTACGTTGGATGCTTTGAAGTTTAAATATACACTTTGGGTGCTCCTGACCTGTTCTCAGGCAATGTTCCAATCTTAATTGGGTGAAAAGTTGTTACTATGACTCTATGAGATAAAATACATATATGTTTTTATATCTATACGCATGTATATGCATACATATGTGTAGCTGTGTGTATATGTGTATACAAATATACACACAGTTACACACGCACCCCCTACACTCACATATATATGTGTGTGTTCATCAAATGTGTGCTCCTTAACAATAGAGGAAAAAATTGTGGGGAGTGGAAGGGGGGGGGGGGGGGGGGGAAGGAATATTATTATTTATTTATTATTATTAATGTGTGTGTGTGTGAGATTTAAAAAAAAACCAACCAACCACAAGTTGCCACCTCAAGCCCCACATCCCCCACGCCAAGTGACTTCTCCCCGCCTGCCTCTCCCGCCCATTCCTCCACGCCCACAGGGGGCGGTGTTCCCGCCTGTGGAGGCCACTCTCGCCCTCCTCTCCCGCCCCACTCCCTCCACTCTTAGGTGGTGTTTGTTTTTCTCCCAGAAGCACTTTTGACCTCTTTTGTCTGCGCCTCGCAGACGCGGGCAGACGTTTGGGGCGGGCAGACTGTTTGTTTTTCGGAAGACATTTCACTCCAAAAGCTCTTCCTGACCTCTTCTTGGTGCAGACTTAGACCAAAGTCTTCTAAGGTCTTCAAAGGTCTTCTCCTCTTCTGTTCTCCTCACCCACCACCACCCACTACCACCACCACCACCACCCACTACCACCACCACCGTCACCCACCCACCACCACCACCACCCACCACCACCACCCACCCACCACCGTCCACCACCACCAAACACCCACCACCACCACCACCACGGTCCACCACCACCACCCACCACGGTCCACCACCACCACCCACCACGGTCCAGCACCACCACCACCCACCACCACCAGGGTCCACCACCACGGTCCACCACCACCACTACCTACCACCGTCCACCCACCACCGTTCACCACCACTACCACCACCCACCACCACCACCCACCACCACGGTCCACCACCACCCACCACCACCACCACGGTCCTCCACCACACCCACCACGGTCCAGCACCACCACCACCCACCACCACCAGGGTCCACCACCACGGTCCACCACCACCACTACCTACCACCGTCCACCCACCACCGTCCACCACCACTACCACCACCCACCACCACCATCACCCACCACCACGGTCCACCACCTACCATCGTCTACCCACCACCACCCACCACCGTCCACCACCACTACCACCACCCACCACCATCACCCACCACCACGGTCCACCACCACCACCCACCACGGTCCATCACCACCACCACCCACCACCGTCCACCATCCACCATCACCACCGTCCACCACCACCACCACCCATCACGGTCCACCACCACCACCACCACCACCACGGTCCACCACCACCACCACCACCACCTACCACTACCACCGTCCACCCACCACCGTCCACCACCACCGTCCACCATGGTCCACACCACCACGGTCCACCCACCACCACCACCGTCTACCACCAGACTGCTGTAAAAACTCAGTTTATTTAAATTTAAGTTTATTTCAGTAGCCTGCAGACGTTAACAAACAAACAGTCTTCTTCTTGCAGACTGCAGACCTTTGGTCCACCTCTTCTCCTGCAGATGTCTGCAGATGTGGTCCACAGATTGCAGACCTTTTCCTGCAGAAAAAACAAACAGCACCTTAGTATGTTACCTACATAAGAAAATGATTGTTTTATGGTACAGCAAGATGAAATGTTGGATAAACACGGATTGGTTTTGGAACTGATCAGTTTGATTTGACCGGGAACATTTTTTTTTTATCAAAGTTCATAAATAGTTAGTGTGCCAAGTATGATTAGAAAAACTATGATATTACGCTAGTAATATGTTATTTCTATTGATTTAGGAGATTTTATGCCTTAAAATACATTTTTGGGTGACTTTTGGCCCGATTGACCGATTCAACTCGTTTGGCCTTTTTGCTTTTAAGTTAAAAAAAATCATTACTCATTTGACTTATAACCTGAACCAATCCATTCATATGTAAAAGGGTCGAATTTGCCACCGCTATTCATAATTGTCTGACAATGGTGCGTCTTTACAGAGCAACTCTTCCTTGGGGAACAAGTCAAGTAAGGAAATTTTTTTATCCACCCTTCCTCACGAAACCGTCAGAAAAGATAATCCGTTAACCACAACATTGACTTTCAAAAAACAGGGATTAATGACGGTCACGTTGCAAGTGTCGGACTTGGAGCTTTAGACATGATGCGAAAAGATGGATTGCCAGCTGAGGAAAGTTTTAGAAGATGGATGAATTACATTATAGCTGATTCACATCTCACACAAACTCGCTCATTTTGTGTTTGTTGTATTGAAAACGAGCAACACATAATAATGGTGAAATTTGTTAAGTGGAAGTCACAATACTGGTCATCAAATATGTGAACCAGATCACGTGAGAAAGGAAAAGTTTGCCAGAGAAGAAGGGATCTTTTTGTTTTTTAATTTCTTATGTTTGTTTTTTTTTTTTTACTAAAATGATTATTTTGAAATTTTCAAAAAAAAAAAAAAAATATAGACATCCATCAAGGGGTAAAATTATGATGAGTGACCCATACTTAAGAACCAAAGTATAAGTTTTAACATACCTTAATTTAGTCTCGATGGTTTCCATGAAGTTTCAGTGTCAGCTATTAAGTACAAATACCGTTAAAAACTAATACTTATGACCCTCACACTTTAAGGGTATTTTTGTTCATTCACAATTTTCGTTTTAAAACGCTTGAATAAAAAACCCAATAACCCACCTTTTTTCCACCCTTCAATTCAACATTTGAGCTCCCAATTATGATCAACCATGGTTCCTTGCAAATGCGGCAAGCAAGCAACAATTAAAAGTTCATGGACACAAAGTAATCCTAGACGTCAATTTTATAACTGCCCTCAATTTTATAGTTGCCCCAATTGTTTCAGCATTGAAAAAACCTTTTTTGCGTGGCTTGAAGCAAAAGTGAGGGATTTGAAAGATGAGGTTTGGATGTATGAATTTAAAGTAACATAAATAAAAGAAAGGCATTTCAGGCGATTCGAAGGAGGGATATTTGTTTGATAACCAGTTGGGTTCGATTTCTAGTGTTCTTTGCTTTTGTATTGATGTATAGCTTAGTGTTTGCAAATTAATGTAGTTTGTAATGGCATGATATGCTATTTTGGTTATATGTAATGCAATGAACTCTCATGTTTCGGTAATGTAATGAAGTTTAACGTTTTGAGAGTCATAGTAATGTATTAAAATCTCATGTTTTGTGCAATTCAGATGAACTCGTATGTTGTAAACAGAGATTACAAACTGCAAATTCTGTTGTAAAATACAAGTATAGTTCAAAACCAGTAAAATTTTGATCGCAATTGAAGTTGAGAGTTATTGTGAATAGTTGTGACTTTAACACCACATGATCAAAGTGGAACTTATTTCTAAACATTTATGTTGCAAGAAAAAAAATACGGTTTCGTACATCCGGTATGTTAGTAGCTTTAAATATCAGGTTAAATGGTGACATGATGCATCACCCTGGCATGTCTCCATTTTTACCTTCTACAGAATGATTGTTACGATGTTAAAATATCGAAAGTACAAAGTAAGTTAGACATAATGGGGGAAAAGAACATTTTTTTCAATATAATGACAAAACGATGAAAGTAAGTTGCATTTTGGTGTACAAAATTCCCCAACCCATTATTTTTATAATTCTTTTTGGTATGGTTATGTCTGAATACTTCGTATAATCGTATGAGTTATTTGGTTCCAGGGTAAAGTCATACTATTGATGCAAACATGAGAGTTGCGAAACAAGGTTCCAAGGGTGAAGGAGGTCGCGGTTTTCACCATTTGTTTGATTGGAACTCAAAGCCAAATAAGAAGTTGGTCTCCAAAATCGCCAATTTACCAGGTACTCAAAAAGAGCTGTTTTGTGCATTTTGACAGCTTTGACTTTCAGTTTTCTAACCTTGATTTTTAAATTCATATAGTTCTACCACAGCAGAAAGCAAGCGTTGATACAAACATACAAATCACTCACTGTCATCCGGTATGAATTACTATATACCTTTACATATCATATCATCCAGTTTAGAGTGTTTATATTGAGACGAATATTTTTTGTTTTAAACCTGAACAACTTGTTTGACCATAAAAAACGTTTTGTGAATTTATATATAGGTGATTGAAGATTATACAGCAAGTAGTTTAATTCTAAAAGGTTGTACATCATCACTGATTGATGAAGATGATAACAGTAAATCCCCCGGGGTGGTTGCTAGGCTTATGGGATTGGATTCTTTCCCGACTTCAAGTTTGTCCGACGCACACGCAAAGTCAAACCGATTTTTCGATACTCGATCTAGGCAGGATTCTTCTGCATTACATGTAGGAAAAGTCCTGGAACTTGAACAGAAAGACTACCGCCAAGTTGACCAAAAACATAAAATAATTGAGAAGTTTCAAACCGAAAGTTTACCACCAAAAGCAGCTAGATCTGTTACCATTACTCAACACAAACTTTTATCAACAATCAAGAGCTCGGGCTTTGTTTCTTCAAATGATCCCACCCGTATAATGGAAGCAGCGTCAAAAATACCTCTTGTTGGGTCATCATCGGTTGACTTTTCTAATCGGAAACTGTCTCCTACAAGGCCAGTGGAGTCAAATGCTGCTAGGAAGCTTAAAGGGCAATCAATGAACAAAAGTTGGGACGGTTGTTTAGAACAGAAAGATGGAAAAAAGTCGGTTTCTTTAGCTATTCAGGCAAAAGTTAATGTTAAAAAACGAGAAGGGTTGACTTCAGTTGGAGCAAAATCTACCAATAATCAACCAAATGGTGAAAAGAACAACACTCTCAAGAAACCTGCTACAAACAGAGTACTCAAACAGAACAACAAGAAACAGAATGGTGTAACGGATAGAGGAAATCTGCTGCAAAATCTTCAATATCCTCTATAAATACACAGCCTAAAAAACCGGTTTCTGATAAGAGCTCAGCTGTAATCCCTGTCAACAAAACAGTTGATCGAATGAAACGTTTTACAGAAGATTTAAAAAACAAGCGTTCTGTTAAAAATGATAAAAATGGAAAAGTTACAGCTAAATCTAATGGATTGGATGTTATTTCCTTTACATTCACATCTCCAATTTCACGATCAATGGATAAGGTTAACCGAAATAATTTGAGCTCAGCAACCGGAGGTGGTTCTTTAAGTTCCATTTTGGATCAACAACTAAGAGAATTAACTGCCATGAGTCCTGCTTCTGTTTATCAAGAATCAAGAATCACCAGAACTATAATCTTCCAAGACAAAAGAACTAGTAAAGATGCTCAAGTACGTCACTTTGTTATGTGTATACGGTTAATGCAGTTTACACTTGACTTATCTTTGACTTTTGTGATGTTTTTAGGTAATGGGTCAAGAATTCGATGCAGTTTTCTCCAAGAAACTGACAACAAGAGACGCTGCCACTGACTCATCTGGCATCAAGTTAGAACGTGTGTACATAAAGAAGATACTTTTCAACATTGAGTCAATGTTTGAGGATTTCACCTTAAACAGGACCAGCAAGATTGTGAACCCACATCTGTTTGATAAATTAGAAGCTCAAAAACCGGGTTTTGAAAAGAAACATGAGCCTAAGTTAAGGCGTAAGCTTGTGTTTGACTGTGTAAGCGAGTGTATTGACTCGAGATGTGCAGTTTGGTTAAGAGGGCTTGCAGCAGTGAGAAGAAAAGACCAGCTGGTTGAACATGTGTGTACAAAGATCAATGGGTGGGAACAAATGAAAGATTGTATGGTGGATGAGCTTGTTGACAAGGATATGAGTAGCGGTCAACATAAAAAATGGCTCGATTTTGACTTCGAAGCATTCGAAATCGGAGTTGAGATCGAGGGGCGACTACTTCGGTCCCTAATCGATGAGGCTTTTGTTGATATGTTGGTATTTTAGGTAAGATCAAATGCACAAAATCTTGTTGATTGATCTTATGTTTATGGTTTTTTTCAATGCCAAAGTAGTTTTTTTTGTAAATTAATTTAAAAAAGTTCGAAGTTTTAGGCTTTTTGGTTGAATTTGTTGCGAATTCTTTGTGAATCATAATAAGCAATTGTTGTATATGTCATCGATCGACTTGTTTTGTATTTTTGCAATGTTTTCATAATCAAACCGGTTGCGAAATCGAATTCTAAAGCACATGACGTTATAAATAATTATCTAGCCTGTTCAAATGAAGGTGGTTTGTAAAGACTCAACCGTACTAGTTATGTAACCACCTAGTTGGTTCTCTTATATTCCAATTATGAAAATACAGGTGTTTTGCATTATGTGCATTGTGGTCTTGGTGGAGTTGTAGTGTTTATTATCCTGGAAAGTGGTGCATATTTGTGGGGTTTACACTTGACTCATTCGTTTTGCATTGTCTATATTCTGAGCCTAGTTTTGTTTTGGATGTGAACATTAGGGGGCTGTGTATGCTTGTATTCTTCTTTAGGGACAATGTGCATTGTGGGCTTGTACTTTTAAGTTTAATTGAGATAAAGAATCATAGGATGTGGCGATGATAATACATGGGGTTGTGCCATACCACCACTCAATCATTGGATAATGTATCTTTTAGTTGAGTCGACGAAGGTTTGCTTATCTTGTTGAAGAAGCTTCGTCGCATGACGTTCTGCTGACGTAGAACGGGCGGGCGGGCCTGCGTCCTTGGTGCTGTGGACGCAGGATGGTCCGCTGGCGTAAACGGGCGGAAGGCTGTGCGTCCATTGTTTTGTGGACGACAGGCCGCCGACGTAGAATGGGCGGTAGGGCCTGCGCCACATTTAAGTGGGCGCAGCTTAGTGTTGGAGATATGATATTGTTAGTTTTTAGTACCATATCCCTTCAATGAGATTGACGAATGATGACGATGACGAAGAGAAGAGAAGCTTATGAGATTAATCAATGATAACGATGATGAAGAAGATGACTAATTTTTGAGATTTTGTGAAATATGATGGTTGACTCAACTTGAGAATGGTGTTTAACCTCATCATTATGGTATTTGTGTCTTGCTGATGAGGTGCATGAAATTGGCACTTTCTAAACAAGGTAATGTTTGGTGTTTACATTTTATATTTTGGTTGAAATTAGTTAATTAAATTTAGGGTATAAACGCTAGTAAGTTTGGAAGCCGGGTAGTTTTGTTTTGAAGCTTTCCAATTAAATAATATGTGTGTTATTGATTGTATAATTTGGAGCACATTTTTATTCCAGTTTTCTGCACATGTATATCAATAGAGACGTTCTCATTCACTTAAGAAACAAATTTCTTGCTACTTAGCGGGTGTTTGAGATTGAGTTTCTAAACAACTTATTGACTTGTTGGCTTTTCCAAGAAGCCAATAAGTCAATAAACTGTTTGTGTAACCTAAAAGCTTTTTCTGTTTTATCTTTTGTCTTTTAAGGGTGGAAAATATGTTTTTGAGAAGTTAAAAATCTTGGGTTTTGGCTTTTGGAAAAAAATTATAAATCTACCACTCATACAACCAGTATTCACAATAAGTTAAGCGAAACACTTAAAAAAACAATCTATTGACTTTTTGACGTTTCTTATCCCAAAAGCTAATCCAAACATTTTTTTCAAAACTCTTTTTCAAAAAGTTATAAGCCAATAAACACTTCTGACAAGAACACTTTTGCATTTCCAAACTCAATCCCAAACACCCTCTTAGAAAATAAAAAATATTTTGAGGAGAAAATTCTGGACCAGCTGTACATTAGCAAAAGATCATTTCCATATATTTTTCTCAATTACCAACCGTTGCAAATCATGTGAGCCGATTGTTTCTTTGTTTCCTTTCTTTCCATATATTTCCAATTTGCTCATACCTTTTATGTTAGATGATATGCAAACAAAGTTTTTGCTAGGACTTACAAGGTCCGCGAATGGATGAAATTGTTTAACGGGTTAGGTGCTTGAACATATAGTTATAGACGGTGTGCTCAACTCTTGAGGTCTAAACACCTCATCAAGACCTCCAGCTTTTAGATATTGCAGCTTTCCCTAAACTTTCATGATTTATTTCAAGTTTGCTTTAATTGTAAGAAAATATAAAACATAGGTTTCGTTAACTCACACATTTAATTAGTCTCTAGTTTGTTTTGTCATGTGATTGTCTTGATTGTATTGAATGGTTAATTTAAGTCTTCATATTGCTCCACCTTAGGAATGGAAGAAAAAAACTTGAACCAACAGGATTACCTGGGTAGGTATTCGGGTATGGGATTGAAAAGGAGAGCAAAGAATGAGTATGTACTACACAAGTTTTGTGTTCACTAAAACTCAGTTCAACTCTATATGCGGTTAGGATCTAAGAACAACAAAAATATATGTGATAAAGACCCAATTTTATTATTCGCCTAAAGTCGGACTCGTCATTTAGTCATCTCCGTCCATTATTTATGTCTCTTAACCGCAAATATAACAAAAGTTACGCTCATCTTAAGTTGGATCTTTTTATAGAATATTCATCTTATTTATGCTCACCTGAATAGAAAATAAGACACAACTTGTATATAAATATACATAAAACAGCTTGAACATACAATACAAATCCGTAAAACAAATGAATGCACCAATTTATATAATAATTTTGACACACTTTGTATACAAATTTAACAATATACAACATAAATTTACATCTTACTCGTCTTAACAGATCCCATTTCCTTTGCTTTAGCCCTTAGCAAGTGTTTTTGAACCTTTCCGGTAGCGGTTTTCGGCAACAACCCAAAAACAATCGATTTCGGGACCCAATAACCCGGCATGTTCGCGCGACAAAACTTCATTATATCCTCCACGATTTTACTTTCATCCGATTTGTCTACCGCAGTTTTTAAGGTCACAAAAGCACACGGGGATTCGCCCCATCTCTCATCGGGTCGTGCCACCACTGATGCTTCAACAATTAATGGGTGTTGATATAAAGTATTCTCGACTTCGACACTACTTATATTTTCACCACCCGATATTATAATATCCTTTGACCGGTCTTTTATTTCGATATAACCATCCGGGTGTTTCACGCCTAGGTCACCCGAGTGGAACCACCCGTGTGCAAAAGCCTCAGAGTTGGCTTTCGGGTTCTTTAAGTAACCTTTCATGACAACATTCCCACGAAACACGATCTCACCCACACTGGTCCCGTTGGGTGGGACCGGTTTCATGGTTTGGGTATCTACAACATCCAAGTGTTCAAGCGTGGTGTATGGTACACCCTGGCGAGCATTTAGTTTGGCTTGGGTTTCGGGAGGGAGTTGGTCCCATTCGGGCTTCCATGCACAAATTGTTGATGGCCCAAAAGTTTCTGAGAGACCGTACGTGTGGGCCACACGAAACCCGATTTGGGACATTTTAAAGAGGACTGCAGGTGGCGGGGCGGCTCCGGCAGTCATGACGTGGACAACACGTGGGAGTGGGAGGATGATGTCGTTGGGTGGTGCGTTTACTATCGAGTTGAGGACTACTGGTGCAGCACAAAAATGTGTGGCACCTAGATTGGCTATAGCAGAGTACACGCCTTTTGCTGTAACCTACACAATACAACTAGGCATGAATACCAATTCTGTTTGTCTAAGAAAAGGAATTTGATAACAACCCGAAGGGTTGTGGTTGTCAGACATCGGGTAAAGATGAGTTTAGGATGCAACGTGTCATTTTTTGTTTGAGTTAGCTTGACCCGTAAACACGTTTTGTTGCTTCTCTTATAAAGTTGTAAATATATGGATTAGCTATGATTACAAAACAATGGTATTACATTTACAGTAATCTAAATCAATGATAAGATGATTTAGGAGGTTTTATAAACTTTCAACCCGTTTCCCTTGTAGTTAAAGTTTTATTTAATCTGTTTGAGATAAAACATATATGTAAAGTAAAGAAATACCTGTCGGAGGCAAATGTTGGTCCCACAGATGGCGGCAAGCGTCCAAGTAAAACACCAACCATTGCAATGGAACATAGGTAAAGTCCACAAGTATACAACTTCTTCAGGTAGATTCCAAATCACAACATTACTAGTAGCCGCCAGATAAGCACCACGATGATGCAGCACCACCCCTTTAGGACTAGACGTTGTACCCGAAGTGTAACCCAAAGCAATACTTTGCCACTCGTCTTGTGGTGGCTTCCAAGCAAACTCAGGGTCACCGCGTTCTAGAAACTTCTCATACTCAACTGCGCCTTTTCCTAGAGCGTATAGGAGGTTGTTTGGATCACATTCAATGCTTTCATCTTTAACAACAATCAGATGTGGATATTTGAAATTGGCTTGTGTCTTATCTTTTAGAATTTTTAAAGCTTGTTCAGCAAGGTTGAAAAACTCTTGATCAACTATTATGACTGCTGATGATGAGTGTTCTAGAAGGAAGCTAATAGTTGGCGCGTTGAGACGAATGTTGATCGCGTTTAAGACTGCTCCGCTCATTGGAACTCCAAAATGGGCTTCATACATGGCTGGAATGTTTGGTGCAATCACTGCAACCTGACAGCAATAGTAAGAAGTGAAAAAAAAACTACAACAAAACTTTGCCAATTATAACATAGCATTTATAAGTATAAGGCAAATTGGATTTAATAATTTCAAACTATAATTCATTGCCCGATAATAATCCATACTAACAATGTTACCACTGACATTCCAAAATTTCACTTTCGTTGCAAAGGACAATCCCATCACAACGGAGAAGTAACTCCACTTCCGCTCCTAACTTTCATTTATGTTGTTTAAAATATTAGGACTCACATAAAGAGGGTGTTTGGGATTGAGTTTCAAAACAACTTATTGACTTATTGGCTTTTTGGAAAAGCCAATAAGTCAATAAGCTGTTTGTGTAACTCAAAAACACTTTCTGTTTTGACTTTTGTCTTTTAACTTTTAGGGTGGAAAAGTTGTTTTTGAAAAGTTAGAAATCTGGCTTTTGACTTTTAGAAAAAAATTATAAATCTACCACTCATACAACCAATATTCACAATAAGTTAAGCGAAACACTTGAAAAAATTACAATCTATTGACTTTTTTACGTTTCTCATCGCAAAAGCTAATCCAAACACTTTTTTTAAAACTCCTTTTCAAAAAGTCATAAGCCAATAAGCACTTTTGACCAAAAGCACTTTTGCACTTCCAAACTCAATCCCAAACACCCTCAAAGTCATAAAAACCAGCCAACTGTCCATTATAGTACACAAAAGTTATTTTTCCGATAGAGTGGGCCTGTTGTTAGGTCGTTGGCAACGAAAGTAAAAGTTACGAGTATCATAAGGATAATTGTCAGCCCATAACTTATTAAAATTCATTTTGCCAAATAAAAAGTACAAAGGTTGGGTTTTAAGTTTTAACAGTAGCTTAATTCAGATATTTACTATAACCATAAGTCCATAACTTAAATTACTAAACCATAAAAGTACAAAACCATGTTATTAGAAACAACTCCCTTGTTCTAACCATATTAGATTATACATTAAATGAAAGCGATACCGTTGAACCGAACCCGACGGAGAGGTTGGAAAGTGCCGAGGCTAAACGGCAGCATCTGCGGTAAGTCTGGAGCCAAGTGTAGTGAACAGAACCGTGCACGACTGATCTACGGTTGGGATGAACCAAAGCAGCTCGTTTTAAAAACCAAAGAGGTGTTAGTGAAGTGTAGTTTGCTGCATTTTTGGGCAAATCGTCGATGTCTCTCTCCATGTCTCAGGCTTATCTGAGTGTTTGGATATTATTATGGATTATGGAATGCCATTTTTTGTGATGCTTGAGTGCTCAAATAACAGCCTGAAAAAACGTTTAGTTTGGATAAAGTTACACTATTGCTCCTTGTTGTTTTTCAATGTGGACGTTTTCATCCCAAAATAAAACACGTCACCACTGTGAGATTATGTGACTTGGTCAAAATTGTTTTGTTAAGCCAAACAGAGTACTCAAACAGAATGATCTTCAATATCCTCTATGAACACACAGTCTAGAAAACCGGTTTCTGATAAGAACTCAGCTGTAATCCCCGTGAACAAAACAGTCGATCGAAGGAAACGTTTTACAGAAGAACTAGTAAAGATGCTCAAGTACGTCACTTTGTTATGTGTATACGGTTAATGCAGTTTACACTTGACTTATCTTTGACTTTTGTGATGTTTTCAGGTAGGTAATGGGTCAAGAATTCGGTGCAGTTTTCTCTAAGAAACCGACAACAACAGACGCTGCTACTGACTTTTGTGATGTTGTGAACCCACGTCTGTTTGATAAATTAGAAGCTCAAAAACCGGGTTTTGAAAAGAAACACGAGCCTAAGTTAAGGCGTAAGCTTGTGTTTGACTGCGTGAGCGAGTGTGTTGACTCAAGATGTGCAGTATGGTTAAGAGGGCTAGCAGCTGTGAGTAGAAAAGACCAGTTGGTTGAACACGTGTGTAATAAGATCAATGGGTAGCAGTGGATGAACTTGTTGAAAAGGATATGAGTAGCAGTCAACATAAAAAATGGCTCAATTTTGACTTCGAGGCCTTTGAAATTGGAACCAACCGTGTGCAAAAGCCCTTGGAGTTGTCTTTTGGGTTCTTTAAGTAACCTTTCATAGCAGCAATCCTACAAAACACAATCTCACCCACGATGGTCTTGTTAGGTGGGACTGGTTTCATGGTCTGGATGTCTACAACATCTAGGTGTTCGAGGGCGACAAATGTTATATAAAAGAACGAAATAATAAAATATTTTGTATATTTGTATTGTTTATTTCGTTTTTTTAAACGCTACTATCTTTGTTCTGATTGCTTGAGCACATCAAAATTATAATCCCCCTTTTGACATTGAAGTTGCAAATATTGCCTTAGAAACGCACATACCCATACAACCCCATGTTGCTTCGGGTTGGTTTTTAAATATTCTTCTTTACATGTACTTATTTCAATGTTCGGCAAATGTAACCAATAACTATAAGCTAATATATCCAGTTTGCTCACCAAAAGCACTAAGGTGTTGCCTTTCATCATTGTTGTTGTTCATTGTTTAATTTTGCAATAAGTTTTCTTAATTGATTCTCTTAGGTAGCGTTTGATATGATGGAATGAAAGAGGTAATGGAATGAACCATTACGAGGTAATGAAAAATAGTGTGTTTGGATAGTTAAAAGAATGGAATCACCCATTCCATAAGTCATTCCATTTCTCAAAACCATTCCATCCCTTATTCACCCTTTACTAACAACACCATAACCCACCACCCACCACCACCACCATCGTCACCACCCACCACCGCTGCCGCCACCACCCACCATCGCCGTCACCACCCACCACCGCCGTCTCCGCCACCAACCACCGCTACCCATTACCTTCGCCCACCCACCCACCCAACATTGTCGCCATCCAACACCACCCAACGCCGCCCACCACCGTCACCACCATCTGCCACCATCACTCACCACAATTTCCTTTACCCGCCACTACTGTCGCCACTACTCACTATCGTCACCCACCCACCATCACCGCCATCCACCTCCACCAATCGCCACCGTTGCCACCACCCACCACCACTGTCGTCGTCTCCACCACTCACCACCGCCGTCGCCACCCATCACCACGCTATCGCCACATACCCCCACTTACAATCACTGCTACCAATCACCACCCACCACCACCACTACTGCCACCCACCATCGTCACTACTCACCATCGTCGCCCACCCACCATCACAGCCATCCATCTCCACCTTCCACCGTCACCGCCGCCGCCGCTGCCACCAACACCACCCCTACCGCTACATATCACCACCCACCATCACCGCCACTGACCACCACCCACCACAGCCGCTCACCACAGATTTTATTCCTTCATCTTTTCCTGTCTATTCAACAACACACAATAATGTTTTGTTTCATTTCCACATAGTAATCAAACAAGACATAGAATGATAATGATCCATTTCATTACCTTGTTTATTCCATTCTCTCATCCATTTCATTACCGATACCAAAGAGACCCTTAGAGTCAATCATAGGAGTTATTCTTGAACCCATGTGATGTTGAAATCTACGATTAATATTATATAATAGATTTAGATTAAATAATAATTTTATTTTGTCCTGCCAACGAAACTTACCGGAGATAAGCTAGTAGACATTTAATATTAATTATTTTTATGTCGCAAATTTTGTCCAGTCTGGCGGCTGATTATAATATTTACTTATACTTTTCTATTACGTATGCAATGAGCTGGTGGGATGTTGACTACAAGTGGATCAACTAGCGAAACGAACATTTCTTGAACTCGATCGATCTTTGAGTGACAAACACATACTTTTGATTCTAATTAATAATATTTTGAAATAGTAACCATGGGAGACGTGGGCGTTTCCGCCCTTGTGAGGGAGGTGGTGAGTAGACTGACTTCTTTAGCTCTCCAAGAGTTTGCTCTACTTAGGGGACTCGAAGACGATATTTCGAGTCTCAAGGATGATTTCGAGCAGATCCAAGCTGTTCTTCAAGACGCAGAAGATAAGCACGTCCAGAATAACGCTGTAGCGTTATGGCTTCAGCGTCTCAGATCAGCATCTTTGGAGGTAGAAAATGTGTTGGACGAGGTCTCAACTGAAGCTTTGCTACAACGTCTATACAAACAAAGAGTCAAGTACAGTGTAAGAGCCTTCTTCTCCTACAACCATAATAAATATATGTCTCGTGTTAGGATTGCTCACAAAGTTAAAGACATAAGAAGGAAGCTGAATGACATCGCATCCAAGAGATTTGAGCTAAATTTGACTCCTTCAACTGCCATAAGTCATGTTGACGATATGGGAGTTGCAGGTCAGATGCCAGATAGGGAAACAAGTTCTCTTATACATGATACTTCAACTATCTTGGGAAGAAAGGAAGAAACGGATATGGTAATAGGAAAGATATGCAACAAAGATATAGGGATACATGAGAATGCAGGGGTTCGGGTGTACGGTGTATGGGGTATGGGAGGTTTGGGAAAGACTACTCTAGCTCAATTAGTCTATAACCATGAAACGGCGAATCAATATTTCGACTTGAAATGTTGGGTGTACGTCTCTGAAAACTTCCAAGTTAAAGAGATAATGAAAAAAGTTATCGAATCGATAGATAAATGTGGGTGTACACTTACACAACTAGAGACGTTGCAGGAGTCCCTTCAAAACAAATTAAGGGGAAAGAAATTTTTAATTGTACTAGATGACGTTTGGATAGAAGACGGCGAAAAGACCAAGTGGGAGCAATTAAGTGAAACACTAAGTTGTGGGGCAGAAGGAAGTATTATTCTTACAACTACACGATCTCAAACAACTAGTCAAATGATGGCTAAGGCTCCGGAGTTACAACATAAACTGGGATGTTTATTGAAAGAGGACGCGTGGCGATTATTCAAAAAGCTTGCATTTGCAGAAGGAAGAGAGGGGGATGACATAAGTGAGCTAGAGCCTATTGGAAGGGAGATAGTTGAGAAATGTAAAGGTTTGCCTTTGGCAGTGAAGAGCTTGGGTGGCTTAATGTGGTCGAAAAGTAGTATAAGAGGTTGGCAATGTGTAAAAGACAGCAGCATATGGCAAGAAAATAACATTTTGCCTGCTTTGAAGTTAAGCTATGATAACTTGCGTCCACATTTAAGGAGATGTTTTGCTTATTGTTGTTTGTTTCCTAAAGGCTATGAAATGAAAAAGGATGAACTGATTGCATTGTGGGTGGCAAACGGTTTTATTCCATCCAGAGGAGGAAACGACTTGTATATGCTTGAGGAAGAAATTTTTAACTGCTTGGTTTGGAGGTCCTTCTTCATTCTTAAGGAAACTTATTATGGTGATAGATATGTCATGCATGATCTAATGCATGACATGGCACGACATGTGATGGGAGATGATTGTTTAGTCATAGAGCCTGGTAAGGATGTTGTAATCCCAGATGGAGTCCTTCATTTGAGTTCATCATGTCCAAATTTTCACTTTTCACCCCAGCATTTAGAAAAGTTAACATCATTGAGGTCGATATTCATGTTCGGAGAAAGGCGGTATAAATGTGACATTAGCCAGATTTTCAACCACGTGCATCTAAGGGTATTACACTTGCGTGGTATCCACTTGAACACATTGCCAGAATCAGTCCGCAAACTCAAACATTTAAAATACTTGAATTTATCGGAGTCAAGTATAGAAGTTTTATGTGAGTCCATTATTTATCTCCAAAACGTGCAAATGTTGCTTTTGGAAGATTGTGATGAATTGAAAAAGTTGCCTAAAGGTCTCAGATACATGAGGAATCTTCAAACACTTTCAACGTTTCCTCTTAACAAGAATGCTGCCAAAATAGGGGAATTGGGGAATCTAAATCTTCTTGAGGGGAGGTTACATATAAAGGGACTAGAGTTTGTTGAAGGTTTAAGTGAAGCCAAGAGTGCCAATCTCAAATGCAAAACAAATTTGTCAGTTTTGTTGTTACAATGGTTGGATATTGATTTCAGAGAATTCATAGGGCAAATGTTTACACATGATGAAGAGGTTCTTGAGGGACTAGAACCAATTTCTAGTCTCAAGGAATTGAGTATAGGGAATTACACAGGAAAGATTATTTCTCCAAGTTGGATGATCAATTTAAAGAATTTGGTTCAAATTCAGTTTTTTGGGTGTACGAAATGTGAGCATATTCCAGCACTTAGGCGATTACCCAATCTTAGGGTTATTTACCTAATCCATATGTATTCCCTGGAGTGTTTCCATGATGACGGCACGAATATGTCTGGAGACACCACTGATATGTTTCATTCTTTACAAAAATTACACATTTTGAGCTGTCCAGTTTTGAATTCCTTGCCGAGTAACCTTCCAAAACTCGAGGTATTATCATTATACAATTGTAAGAAGTTAGTTTCTCTACCAGATGAGATTCAAAGTTTCAAGAATATGAAGCAACTTGATATAGTTGGATGTGAACTTCTACGGGGAAGGTATGAAAAGGAGATCGGTGTAGACTGGCATAAAATTTCTCACATTCCCGATACCGAAATTTATGCATAGTAAGTTTACTTTTCTACCCCTCGAACTATTATACTTATTTTAACAGAGTTGATGAAATTAATTTAATTGCAAAACGAACCAGCTAGACAAAAAAACAAATCATATTAAATCTCACTTTTCTCATGATGTTTAGTTGGCCATACTTGAGCTTATTTATCAAAAGAGTAGTGCCTGCAGAAATGACTAAAGTATTTGATTTTTTAATAATGTTATTTTGGTTCAGTTGTTTTTTTTATTTTTATATTCATATATATCATTATAGTCGTAGTCGTAGAGTGGATGAAATTGTTTAAAATTAGTATACAACTAGGAGAAATCAGCCGCGCTACGTGCGACATTCGGCTGGATTTTTGGTGATGCGTGGGCTTTTTTCTGGGCGGTTTGGTTACAATTTTCTGGGCGGTTTAGCAGCAATTTTCTGTGGGCGGTTCAGCAGCAAAATTCTGGGCGGTTTAGCAGCAATTTTCTGGGCGGTTCAGCAGCAAAATTCTGGGCGGTTTAGCAGCAATTTTCTGGGCGGTTAAGCAGCAAAATTCTGGGCGATTTAGTGGCCAAGTTTAAAGCCAAAAACTGTTGTGGACAAAAGTCGGAAACCGATAAAGAGGCTGTTGCACTGACCGATACAAATTAGTATATATATTACGATTTAGTGGCTAAGTGTAAAGCCAAAAACTGTTGTGGACAAAAGTTGGAAACCAATAAAGAGGCTGTTGCACCGACCGATACAAATTAGTATATATATTAATGATTTTTGCTACCATAATAGTATTAGAAAGATCTATGAATCCATATACAAAATTTGATTCTTATTTCATTATGCGTATAGAAACAAAAGTTCATTAAAGCCTTATTTTTATTTAGAGATTTTGAAGATGACGAGGATAAAGAGAACAGAAGATTGATAAGATTGACGAATGATGACGATAATGAAGAGAAGAGAAGCTTATGAGATTAATCAATGATAACGATGATGAAGAAGATGAATAAATTTTTAGATTTTGTGAGATATGATGGGTGACTCAACTTGAGAATGGTGTTTAACCTCATCATTATGGTATTTGTCTCTTGCTGATGACGTGCACGAAATTGGCACTTTCTAAACAAGGTAACGTTTGGTGTTTACATTTTATATTTTGGTTGAATTTAGTTAATTAAATTTGCGGTATAAACTCTAGTAAGTTTGGAAACTGGGTAATTACACATTTGTTTTGAAGCTTTCCAATTATTTTTTTTTTGACCAATTTCCAATTATATTTCCAATTATATAATATGTGTGTGATTGATTGTATCATTTGGAGCACCTTTTTATTCCAGTTTTATGCACATGTATATCATTGGAGACGTTCTCATTCACTTAAGAAACAAATTTCTTGCTACTTAGAAAATAAAAAATATTTTGAGGAGAAAATTATGGACAGTTGTACATTAGCAAAAGATCCTTTCCATATATTTTTCTCAATTACCAACCATTGCAAATCACGCCAGCCGATTGTTTCTTTGTTTCCTTTCTTTCCATATATTTCCAATTTGCTCATACCTTTTATGTCAGATGATATGCAAACAAAGTTTTTGCTAGGACTTAGAAGGTCCGCGATTGGATGAAATTGTTTAACGGGTTAGGTGCTTGAACATACAGTTAAAGACGGTTTGCTCAACTCTTGAGGTAGGGGTGACAATACGAAAACTGATAATCAAAAAAACCGAAACCGAACCAATAACCAAACCGAAAATAACCGAAACTAAACTAACCGATCGGTTAACATATGGCCAAAACTGAACCATTCGGTTATGGTTTTGGTTTTCCCTTTTCCGTAACCGAAATAACTGAAACCGAACCGATAGTTATATACTTAAGTATTTTTCATACATATATCCATGTATTTGGAACATATTTTCATATATTTCCGGTATATTTCATGTATCTTTCATATACATCTATGTACTTGAAATATATCTTTTATATAACTCATGTATTTTTCATGTATATCCATATAGTTGAAGCATTTTTTTATTTGTTTCCTCGGTATTTCATGTATTTTACTTGCGTTTTCATATATATTTGTATTCTTGAAAAAGATCCAAACACTTTACTAACTATTTTAAGTTTACAAGTTTGCACAATTTTTATGTTCGGATATTAACCGAACATAACCAAAACCGAACCGATAACGACATATCAACCGAATTAACTAAACCGACATAACCGATCGGTTACGGTTATGGTTTTTCCTAAAACCGAACTTCAGTTATCGGTTTCGGTTATATGTAAAAACCGAACCGAACCGACATTTGCTCACCCCTATCTTGAGCTTCAAACACCTCCCCAAGACCTCCAGCTTTTAAATATTCCATCTTTCCCTAAATTTTCATGATTTATTTCACGTTTGCTTTAATTGTAAGAAAATATAAAACATAGGTTTCGTTAACTCACACATTAATTAGTCTCTAGTTTGTTTTGTCCTGTGATTCTCTTGATTATATTGAATGGTTAATTTAAGTCTTCATATTGCTCCACCTTAGGAACGGAAGAAAAAAACTTGAACCAACGGGATTACCTGGTTGGGTATTCAGGTATGGGATTGAAAAGGAGAGCAAAGAATGAGTATGTGCTCCACGAGTTTTGTGTTCACTAAAACTCAGTTCAACTCTATATGTGGTTAGGATCTAAGAACAAAAAACAATACATATGATAAAGACCCAATTTTATTATTCGCTTTAAGTCAAACTCGTCATTCAGTCCTTTCCGTCCATTATTTATGTGTCTCTTAACTGCAAATATAACAAAAGTTACACTCATTTTAAGTTGGGTCTTTTTATAGAATATTCATCTTATTTATGCTCACCTGAATAGAAAATAAGGCCAACTTGTATATAAATATACATAAAACAGCTTGAACATACAATACAAATCCGTAAAACAAATGAATGTACCAATTTATATAATAATTTTACACTTTGTATACAAATTTAACAATATACAACATAAATTTACAACTTACTCGTCTTAACAGGTCCCATTTCCTTTGCTTTAGCCCTTAGCAAGTGTTTTTGAACCTTTCCAGTAGCGGTTTTCGGCAACAACCCAAAAACAATCGATTTCTTTAGCTATTCAGGCGAAAGTTAATGTTAAAAAACAAAAAGATGAACAAAAAGATGGAAAAAAGTCGGTTTCTTTAGCTATTCAGGCGAAAGTTAATGTTAAAAAACGAGAAGGGTTGACTTCAGTTGGAGCAAAATCTACCAATAATCAACCAAATGGTGAAAAGAAACCTGCTACAAACAGAGTACTCAAACAGAACAACAAGAAACAGAATGGTGTAACTGATAGACGAAAATCTGCTGCAAAATCTTCTATGAATACAGTCTAGAAAACCGGTTTCTGATAAGAACTCAGCTGTAATCCTCGTGAACAAAACAGTCGATCGAAGGAAACGTTTTACAGAAGAACTAGTAAAGATGCTCAAGTACGTCACTTTGTTATGTGTATACGGTTAATGCAGTTTACACTTGACTTATCTTTTGACTTTTGTGATGTTTTCAGGTAGGTAATGGGTCAAGAATTCGGTGCAGTTTTCTCTAAGAAACCGACAACAACAGACGCTGCTACTGACTTTTGTGATGTTGTGAACTGTAATGCTGTCAACTCTCAATGAATATTCAGAGAGAGATAGGATTGATTATATAACAAATTACAATACAAGAAAATAGGAAAGGTATTAACTATACAATAACTACTATACAAAAAATAAAGGAGACATTCTAGGAGAGATTGGTGTGATTGGAATATTATTTGTCATCCCCCCTCAAGCGCACTGGTGGCAGACATACACGAAGAAGATTCCGAAATTGCTCAAACTGAGGACGAGGTAAACTTTTAGTAAAAATGTCCGCAACTTGAAGCTTGGTAGGAACGAACCGAGTGTGTAACTTCCCTGACAAAACTAATTCACGAACAAAATGGTAGTCTAAGTCAATGTGTTTGGCCCGCTTATGAGACACCGGATTTTGAGACATGAATAAAGCACTTCGATTGTCACATAGCAAAGTTGGTCTTAGGAAGGGAGAGCATGAAGTTCCTTCAGAAGATGAGTAATCCAGACAATTTCAGCAGCCGCATTAGCCATGGCACGATATTCAGACTCACAACTTGAACGGGACACAGTTGGTTGCTTCTTTGCGCTCCATGATACAAGATTACCACCCAAAAAAATAGAATACCCATACGTGGACCTGCGAGTTTCAATGCAACGCGCCCAATCCGCATCAGAATACCCCAAAATACTTGAAGACTTCGGACGAGTAAACATCAAACCGTGAGATATAGTACCCTTTACATACCGCAAAATTCGCTTAACAAGTTTGTAGTGATGTTCAGTAGGTGCATGAAGATGTTGACAAGCTTGGTTCACAGCATAAGCCAGGTCCGGTCTAGTGATGGTAAGGTATTGGAGGGCGCCAACTAAGGATCGATAATGAGTCGGATCGGTGTAAGGAGGGCCATCAGAAGTGAAAGTGTCCGTAGTGGACAAGGGAGTGGGAACTGGTTTAGCGTGAGTTAGACCAGCCCGAGTAATGATATCATTGGCATATTTGGTTTGAGTAAGGAAGAGGGTAGAATCGGACTGAATCACCTCGAGGCCAAGAAAGTAGTTCAAGGAGCCGAGGTCCTTAATGGCAAACTCTTGATTTAATCGACTTGTGAAAGCGGTGAGAATGGAGGATTTGTTTCCTGTGAGAATCAAATCATCAACGTAAACAAGAAGATACATAAGAGAGTCACCATGATGGAAGACAAAGAGTGAAGGATCGGCTCGGCTACAAGAAAAACCATAGGACACAAGAAAGGAACTTAGGCGTTGAAACCAAGCCCGAGAGGCTTGTTTGAGCCCGTAAAGAGCTTTGTTGAGCTTACACACATGTGTTGGATATTTGGGATCAATGAAGCCCGGAGGTTGCTCCATGTAAACGGTTTCAGAGAGTGAACCATTTAGAAATGCGTTATTGACATCAAGTTGGTGCAACGACCAACCATGAATGATGGCCAAGGAGAGAACAACGCGAATGGTGGAGGCTTTAACAACGGGACTGAAGGTGTGTGTGAAATCGAGGCCCGGGATTTGCGTGAATCCTTGAGCAACAAGACGGGCCTTGTAACGATCTAAGGAACCGTCGGAGTGATACTTGGTCCGATAAACCCATTTCGAACCTACCACATTGGTGGAGATAGGGCGTGGCACAAGGGTCCAAGTGTGATTTCGATGTAAAGCCTTCAAATCGGTAGTCATAGCATCCATCCAATGAGGATGTTTGGATGCACTTTTGAACCCTCTAGGAT
Organism: Ambrosia x helenae; assembly: GCA_030844895.1. Classification (NCBI taxonomy): domain Eukaryota; kingdom Viridiplantae; phylum Streptophyta; class Magnoliopsida; order Asterales; family Asteraceae; genus Ambrosia; species Ambrosia x helenae. Next base: position 11,948 of record JAUTDX010001664.1, on the reverse strand, counting down.
CAACAGAGGACATGAGAGCCGAATGGAGACGAGAATGCAGGGCTTGAGCAAGATAGGAGGTGTGTTTAGGATTTGGTTTGAAGGTGCCAACCCTAGACCGTGTGACCATAGGGTGAGCGGAAGATGAAGACGTGGAGGGTGTAGTGTGGGGTATAGGATTGGAGGTGGTAGTGGAGGGACCGGTGGAAGTGGAAGTGGAGGTTGGAGATGGGTCAGTAGGTGGAGACTCGGGTGTAGGGGCTGGAGGAATGTTAGGAGGAGGAGAGGAAGAGGTTGATGAAGAGGGAGGTTTGCATAGGTTGCATGGAGAGATAGGTGAGGTGGCTTGGGGTTGAGAAGGAACCGTGTTAGTGGGAATTGATGTGGTGGGAACAAAGGTGGTTGGCTCATCAAAAGTGGACAGAAAAAGATTAGCAAGGTTGGTTTGAGAAGGAGTGTTTGTGAAGGGAAAAAATGACTCATCAAAGCGAGCATGACGAGTGATATACATACGAGACGAGACCGGGTCAAGACATTTGTAGCCTTTGTATTGTGGAGAGTATCCCATGAAAATACAAGGAATGCTACGTGGCGCGAGCTTATGAGGAGCATAGTCTCGTAGGTATGGATAAACACAACAACCAAAAACCCTTAGATTGTGATAATCGGGTTTGGTTGAAAAGAGCATTTCAAAGGGTGTTTTATCATTTAGCACTTTTGTAGGTAATCGATTAATGATATAAGTAGCGGAACTAAAAGCATCAACCCAATGAGTGACCGGAACGTGAGCATGAAATAGCATGGCAAGGCCCGTTTCCACTATGTGGCGATGCTTTCGTTCGGCACGGCCATTTTGTGGAGCAGTGTATGGGCAAGAGAAGCGATGAAACGTGCCATTTTCATTAAAAATTTGTTGAACATGATGGTTAACAAATTCCGTACCACCGTCACTTTGAAACACTTTGATTTTTCTAGAAAATTGAGTTTGGACAAGTTGGATGAATGATTTTAAGGTTACATAAAAGTCGGTTTTTAACTTAAGCGGATATAACCATGAAAATCGAGAATAGTCATCGATAAACACAACATAGTATTTGTAACCACCGGAGCTAGTGATAGGGGATGGTCCCCATAAATCACAATGAACAAGATCAAGCGGGTTGGCGGCACGTTTATCATTGGAATTAAATGGTAATTTTCGGGCTTTAGCAAGTTGACAAGGTGAACATAAACTTGGTTTTGGCAAAATAGAAGTAACATTCAAACAACCATGTTTCTTTAAAAATGAAATTACATCAAAAGCAACATGACCCAAATGATGATGCCATAACTCGAATGAGGCTTTATTTGATGAAACAGAAGCAAAAAAGGCTGAAGATTTATCCCGGAGAATGTAGAGACCGTTTTCACACCGACCTTGAGCGAGAGGCTGGTTTGTTTTCCGGTCCTGGATAAGAAAAAAGGTGTCTGAGAACAAAACATCGACAGGATAATCTTTAGTCAACTTGCTAATGGAAAGTAAGTTTCGGGTTATCTTAGGGATCACCAAAACGTCATTTAAGGACACATGATTATTGATTTTAACATGGCCTTGATGAGTGATAGGGAGGGACAACCCATTTCCAAAAAAAACCGAGGAGGAACCAGTATATGGCGAAAAAGATTGAAGCTTACCAGTGTCGTCTGTCATGTGCAGATCGGCTCCAGTGTCTGCTGTCCAATCAGGATCCTCACCAGAAAAGCTACATTGAGCATGAAAGGCATGAGCAATATCCTCATTACGCGAGGCAGCAGTCACAAACGACGATAGTTTAGGACATTTATTGGAATAATAGCCGTTTGTGCGACAGAGCTGACAATGAGGAGGACGGCGCTGGGTTTTGGAATGAGAATGAGACTGGTTTCGAGTAACAGAACCGGAGTTAGAAGAGACAGACCTGTTGCGAGTGGAGGATGAGCCATTGGAACGGTTTTGGTGAGTAAGAAAGGCCACAGGGGCTGGAGTAGGTGGATGAAGATGATGCAAAAACTGTTCTTGACTTTCCGCCTTGGTGAGTAAGTCACGAAAACATAAAGGTTCGCGAGCAGTCCGTATAGCAGTGGACCAGCTCTCAAACGTGGCACCAAGACCACAAAGAAACCAGTGGGTTTTATCCAAGTCGCTGACCGGATGTCCGATAGCCGAAAGCTGATCACAAATCACTTTGAACTTGCGACCATATTCAGCCACGGTAGAGGAACCCTTGGTTATTTGGCGAAGACTATCACGCAAAAGATGCATGCGCTCCAAGGAAGTGTTGCTATAAGCCGCTTGAAGAGCGGACCAGATCTGATGAGAGGTATTTAGGCCGAGGATCTCTGCCACCGCTTCTTCTGTAAGCGAGGCATTGAGGATAAGAATGGCCTGTTGGTCAGACAAGAACCAGGCTGAATAAGCAGGATTAACCTATTCTTTGGACTCAACAATGATGGTTTTTGGTGGTGCAGGAATTGACCCGTCAACATAACCGAAGAGTTTTTGGTTAGCGAGAAGCGGAGTGATTTGATAGACCCATTGAAGATAGTTTGTAGAAGATAGTTTGATAGTAATCATGTGGAGGAGGGTAGTCATTGGGAGGGCTGTTTCGGTGCAGAGGGTGAAAGAGGAAGCTGGTTGAAACATAGTAGAAAAGGAAAAGAGAATGGTAGAAAGGGATTGAAGAGGACCGATGGATGGCTGATACCATGTAATGCTGTCAACTCTCAATGAATATTCAGAGAGAGATAGGATTGATTATATAACAAATTACAATACAAGAAAATAGGAAAGGTATTAACTATACAATAACTACTATACAAAAAATAAAGGAGACATTCTAGGAGAGATTGGTGTGATTGGAATATTATCTGTCATGAACCCACGTCTGTTTGATAAATTAGAAGCTCAAAAACCGGGTTTTGAAAAGAAACACGAGCCTAAGTTAAGGCGTAAGCTTGTGTTTGACTGCGTGAGCGAGTGTGTTGACTCAAGATGTGCAGTATGGTTAAGAGGGCTAGCAGCTGTGAGTAGAAAAGACCAGTTGGTTGAACACGTGTGTAATAAGATCAATGGGTAGCAGTGGATGAACTTGTTGAAAAGGAAATGAGTAGCGGTCAACATAAAAAATGGCTCAATTTTGACTTCGAGGCCTTTGAAATTGGAACCAACCGTGTGCAAAAGCCCTTGGAGTTGTCTTTTGGGTTCTTTAAGTAACCTTTCATAGCAGCAATCCTACAAAACACAATCTCACCCACGATGGTCTTGTTAGGTGGGACTGGTTTCATGGTCTGGATGTCTACAACATCTAGGTGTTCGAGGGCGACAAATGTTATATAAAAGAACGAAATAATAAAAATATTTTATATATTTGTATTGTTTATTTCGTTTTTTTTAAACGCTACTATCTTTGTTCTGATTGCTTGAGCACATCAAAATTATAATCCCCCTTTTGACATTGAAGTTGCAAATATTGCCTTAGAAACGCACATACCCATACAACCCCATGTTGTTTCGGGTTGGTTTTTAAATATTCTTCTTTACATGTACTTATTTCAATGTTCGGCAAATGTAACCAATAACTATAAGCTAATATATCCAGTTTGCTCACCAAAAGCACTAAGGTGTTGCCTTTCATCATTGTTGTTGTTCATTGTTTAATTTTGCAATAAGTTTTCTTAATTGATTCTCTTAGGTAGCGTTTGATATGATGAAATGAAAGAGGTAATGGAATGAACCATTACGAGGTAATGAAAAATAGTGTGTTTGGATAGTTAAAAGAATGGAATCACCCATTCCATAAATCATTCCATTTCTCAAAACCATTCCATCCCTTATTCACCCTTTACTAACAACACCATAACCCACCACCCACCACCACCATCGTCACCACCCACCACCGCTGCCGCCACCACCCACCATCGCCGTCACCACCCACCACCGCCGTCTCCGCCACCAACCACCGCTACCCATTACCTTCGCCCACCCACCCACCCAACATTGTCGCCATCCAACACCACCCAACGCCGCCCACCACCGTCACCACCATCTGCCACCATCACTCACCACAATTTCCTTTACCCGCCACTACTGTCGCCACTACTCACTATCGTCACCCACCCACCATCACCGCCATCCACCTCCACCAATCGCCACCGTTGCCACCACCCACCACCACTGTCGTCGTCTCCACCACTCACCACCGCCGTCGCCACCCATCACCACGCTATCGCCACATACCCCCACTTACAATCACTGCTACCAATCACCACCCACCACCACCACTACTGCCACCCACCATCGTCACTACTCACCATCGTCGCCCACACCACCATCACAGCCATCCATCTCCACCTTCCACCGTCACCGCCGCCGCCGCTGCCACCAACACCACCCCTACCGCTACATATCACCACCCACCATCACCGCCACTGACCACCACCCACCACAGCCGCTCACCACAGATTTTATTCCTTCATCTTTTCCTGTCTATTCAACAACACACAATAATGTTTTGTTTCATTTCCACATAGTAATCAAACAAGACATAGAATGATAATGATCCATTTCATTACCTTGTTTATTCCATTCTCTCATCCATTTCATTACCGATACCAAAGAGACCCTTAGAGTCAATCATAGGAGTTATTCTTGAACCCATGTGATGTTGAAATCTACGATTAATATTATATAATAGATTTAGATTAAATAATAATTTTATTTTGTCCTGCCAACGAAACTTACCGGAGATAAGCTAGTAGACATTTAATATTAATTATTTTTATGTCGCAAATTTTGTCCAGTCTGGCGGCTGATTATAATATTTACTTATACTTTTCTATTACGTATGCAATGAGCTGGTGGGATGTTGACTACAAGTGGATCAACTAGCGAAACGAACATTTCTTGAACTCGATCGATCTTTGAGTGACAAACACATACTTTTGATTCTAATTAATAATATTTTGAAATAGTAACCATGGGAGACGTGGGCGTTTCCGCCCTTGTGAGGGAGGTGGTGAGTAGACTGACTTCTTTAGCTCTCCAAGAGTTTGCTCTACTTAGGGGACTCGAAGACGATATTTCGAGTCTCAAGGATGATTTCGAGCAGATCCAAGCTGTTCTTCAAGACGCAGAAGATAAGCACGTCCAGAATAACGCTGTAGCGTTATGGCTTCAGCGTCTCAGATCAGCATCTTTGGAGGTAGAAAATGTGTTGGACGAGGTCTCAACTGAAGCTTTGCTACAACGTCTATACAAACAAAGAGTCAAGTACAGTGTAAGAGCCTTCTTCTCCTACAACCATAATAAATATATGTCTCGTGTTAGGATTGCTCACAAAGTTAAAGACATAAGAAGGAAGCTGAATGACATCGCATCCAAGAGATTTGAGCTAAATTTGACTCCTTCAACTGCCATAAGTCATGTTGACGATATGGGAGTTGCAGGTCAGATGCCAGATAGGGAAACAAGTTCTCTTATACATGATACTTCAACTATCTTGGGAAGAAAGGAAGAAACGGATATGGTAATAGGAAAGATATGCAACAAAGATATAGGGATACATGAGAATGCAGGGGTTCGGGTGTACGGTGTATGGGGTATGGGAGGTTTGGGAAAGACTACTCTAGCTCAATTAGTCTATAACCATGAAACGGCGAATCAATATTTCGACTTGAAATGTTGGGTGTACGTCTCTGAAAACTTCCAAGTTAAAGAGATAATGAAAAAAGTTATCGAATCGATAGATGAACGTGAGTGTACACTTACACAACTAGAGACGTTGCAGGAGTCCCTTCAAAGCAAATTAGGGGGAAAGAAATTTTTAATTGTACTAGATGACGTTTGGATTGAATACAATGAAAAGGCTAAGTGGGACCAGTTAAGCGAAATATTAAGTTGCGGGGTAGAAGGAAGCACTATTCTTACGACAACACGATCCCATACAACGAGTCGAATGATGGCTAAGGTTCCAGAGTTACAACATGAACTAGGATGTTTATCGAAAGAGGACGCATGGCTATTATTCGCAAAGCTTGCATTTGCAGAAGGAAGAGAGGGGGGTGACATAAGTGAGCTAGAGCCTATTGGAAGGGAGATGGTTGAGAAATGTAAAGGGTTGCCTTTGGCAGTGAAGAGCTTGGGTGGCTTAATGTGGTCGAAAAAAAGTACAAGCGATTGGGAACATGTGAAAGATAGCATCATATGGGAGTTGCAAGAAAATGGCGTATTGCCTGCTTTGAAGTTAAGCTATGATAACTTGCGTCCACATTTAAGGAGATGTTTTGCTTATTGTTGTTTGTTTCCAAAAGGCTACGAAATGAAAAAGGATGAACTAGTTAGATTGTGGCTGTCAAACAATTTTGTTCCATCCAGAGGAGGAAACAACTTGTATATGCTTGGGGAAGAAATTTTTAACTGCTTGGTTTGGAGGTCCTTCTTCATTCTTAAGGAAACTGATTGTGTCATCATGCATGATCTAATGCACGACATGGCACGACATGTGATGGGAGATGATTGTTTAATCATAGAGCCTGGTAAGGATGTTGTAATCCCAGATGGAGTCCTTCATTTGAGTTCATCATGTCCAGATTTTCACTTTTCACCCCAGGATTTAGAAAAGTTAACATCATTGAGGTCGATATTCATGTTCGGAGAAAGGCGGTATAAATGTGACATTAGCGAGATTTTCAACCACATGCATCTAAGGGTATTATACTTGCGTGGTATCGACTTGAACACATTGCCGGAATCAGTCCGCAAACTCAAACATTTAAAATACTTGAACTTATCTAACTCAAGTATAGAAGTGTTATGTGAGTCCATTATTTATCTCCAAAACTTGCAAATGTTGCTTTTGGAAGAATGTTGGGGATTGAAAAAGTTGCCTAAAGGTCTCAGATACATGAGGAATCTTCAATGTTTGGACCTCACCAACTGTCCTTATCTGATGTATTTGCCACGTGGAATCAAAGAACTATCTAGTCTCCGAACACTTTCAATGTTTCCTATTGACAAGGATGAGGCCAAAATAGGGGAATTGGGGAATCTAAATCTTCTTGAGGGGAAATTACGTATATCTGGACTAGAGTTTGTTGAAGGTTTAAGTGAAGCCAAGAGTGCCAATCTCATATGCAAAACAAATTTGTCTGTTTTGGTGTTAGAATGGTCGAGTATTTCTGAAAGAGAAAGAAGAGGGCAAATGTTTACACATGATGAAGAGGTTCTTGAGGGACTAGAACCAATTTCTAGTCTCAAGGAATTGAGTATATGGGATTACACAGGAAAGATTATTTCTCCAAGTTGGATGATCAATTTAAAGAATTTGGTTGAAATTCAGTTTCTTGGGTGTAAGAAATGTGAGGATATTCCAGCACTTAGGCGATTACCCAATCTTAGGGTTATTCACCTGACCAATATGGATTCACTGGAGTGTTTCCATGATGATGACACAAATATGTCAGGAGACACCACTGATATGTTTCATTCTTTACAAAAATTAGACATTTTCAGCTGTCCACTTTTGAATTCCTTGCCTAGTAACCTTCCAAAACTCGAGGTATTATCATTATACCATTGTAAGAAGTTAGTTTCTCTACCAGATGAGATTCAAAGTTTCAAGAATATGAAGAAACTTTATATACGTGGATGTGAACTTCTAAGGGAAAGGTATGAAAAGGAGATCGGTGTAGACTGGCATAAAATTTCTCACATTCCCGATACTGAAATTTATGCAGAGTAAGTTTATTTTTCTACCCCTCGAACTATTATACTTGTTTAAACAGAGTTGATGAAATTAATTTAATTGCAAAGCCAACCAGCTAGACAAAAAAATTCATATTAAATCTCACTTTCCTCAGGATGTTTAGTTGGCCATACTTGAGCTTATTTATCAAAAGAGTAGTGCCTGAAATGACTAAAGTATTTGATTTTTTAATAATGTTATTTTGGTTCAGTTGTTTTTTTTATTATTATATTCATATATATCATTATAGTCGTTGTCGTAGAGTGGATGAAATTGTTTAAAATTAGTATACAATGATTTTTGCTACCATAATAGTATTAGAAAGATCTATGAATCCATATACAAAATATGATTCGTGTTTCGTTATACGTATAGAAACAAAAGTTCATTAAATCTTTTTTTTATTAGGAGATTCTGAAGATGACGAGGATAAAGAGAAAGAAGATTGATAAGATTGACGAATGATGACGATGATAAGAGAAGAGAAGCTTATGAGATTAATCAATGATAACGATGATGAAGAAGATGAATAATTTTTGAGATTTTGTGAAATATGATGGTTGCTCAACTTGAGAATCGTGTTTAACTTCATCATTATGGTATTTGTGTCTTGCTGATGACGTGCACGAAATTGGCACTTTCTAAACAAGGTAACGTTGGTGCTTACATTTTATATTTTGTTTGAATTTAGTTAATTAAATTTGCGGTATAAACGCTAGTAAGTTTGGAAGCTGGTTAATTACACATTATGTGGTTCCAAGTTGTCTTTGTAGTTTTGTTTTGAAGCTTTCCAATTAAATAATATGTGTGTGATTGATTGTATAATTTGGAGCACCTTTTTATTCCAGTTTTAAGCACATGTATATCGTTGGAGACGTTCTCATTCACTTAAGAAACACATTTCTTGCTACTTAGAAAATAAAAAAATATTTTGAGGAGAAAATTATGGACCAGCTGTACATTAGCAAAAGATCCTTTCCGTAAATTTTTCTCAATTACCAACCGTTGCAAATCATGCAGCCAATTGTTTCTTTGTTTCCTTTCTTTCCATATAATTCCAATTTGCTTATACCTTTTATGTTAGATGATATGCAAACAAAGTTATTGCTAGGACTTACAAGGTCCGCGAATGGATGAAATTGTATAACGGGTTAGGTGCTTGAACATATAGTTATAGATGGTTTGCTCAACTCTTGAGGTCCAAACACCTCATCAAGACCTCCCGCTTTTAGATATTCCATCTTTCCCTAAATTTTCATGATTTATTTCAAGTTTGCTTTAATTGTAAGAAAATATAAAACATAGGTTTCATTAACTCAACATAATTAATTAGTCTCTAGTTTGTTTTGTCCTGTGATTCTCTTGATTGTATTGAATGGTTAATTTAAGTCTTCATATTGCTCCACCTTAGGAATGGAAGAAAAAAAACTTGAACCAACGGGATTACCTGGGTGGGTATTCGGGTATGGGACTGAAAAGGAGAGCAAAGAATGAGTATGTACTACACAAGTTTTGTGTTCACTAAAACTCAGTTCAACTCTATATGTGGTTAGGATCTAAAAACAAAAAAAATACATATGATAAAAGACCAATTTTATTATTCGCTTTAAGTCAGACTCATCATTCGGTCATTTCCGTCCATTGTTTATGTGTCTCTTAACAACAAATATAACAAAAGTTACACTCATTTTAAGTTGGGTCTTTTTATAGAAAATTCATCTTATTTATGCCCACCTGAATAGAAAATAAGACACAACTTGTATATAAATATATATAATACAACTTGAACATACACACAAAATCGGTATAAAAACAATGAATGTACCAATTTATATAATAATTTTACACTTTGTATACAAATTTAACAATGTACAACATAAATTTACAACTTACTCGTCTTTACAGGTCCCATTTCCTTTGCTTTAGCCCTTAGCAAGTGTTTTTGAACCTTTCTGGTAGCGGGTTTTCGGCAACAACCCAAAAACAATCGATTTCGGGACCAATAACCCGGCATGTTTGCGCGACAAAACTTCATTATATCCTCCGCGGTTTTACTTTCATCTGATTTGTCTACCGCAATTTTTAAGGTCACAAAACCACATCGGGATTCGCCCCATCTCTCATCGAGTCGTGCCACTACTTGTGCTTCAACAATTAATGGGTGTTAATATAAAGTATTCTCGACTTCGACACTACTTATATTTTCACCACCCGATATTATAATATCTTTGACCGGTCTTTTATTTCGATATAACCATCCGGGTGTTTCACGCCTAACTCACCCGAGTGGAACCACCCGCGTTAAAAAGCCTCTGAGTTGGCTTTCGGGTTCTTTAAGTAACCTTTCATAACAACATTTCAACGAAAGACGATCTCACCCACGGTTGTCCCGTTGGGTGGGACCGGTTTCATGGTTTGGGTGTCTACAACATCCAAGTGTTCAAGCGTGGTGTATGGTACACCCTGGCGGGCATTTAGTTTGGCTTGGGTTTCGGAGGGAGTTGGTCCCATTCGGGCTTCCATGCACAAATTGTTGATGGCCCAAAAGTTTATGAGAGACCGTATGTGTGGGCCACACGGAACCCGATTTGGGACATTATAAATAGGACTGCTAATGGTGGAGCTGCTCTAGCAGTCATGACGTGGACAACACGTGGGAGTGGGAGGATGGTGTCGTTAGGCGGTGCGTTTACTATTGAGTACAGGACTACTGGTGCAACACAAAAATGTGTGGCACCTAGATTGGCTATAGCAGAGTACAGACCTTTAGCAGTCACCTACATAAAACACTAGGCATCACTGAATTTTGGAAGAATAATTATGTGATGTTAAATAATCATAATCATATTACGGGCCAATATGAGTTCGGGTCATTTCTAGTTTGAGTTTAGGTTGACCCGTAAACACTTTACGTCTTTTTCTTATAAAGTTGTAAATATATAAGCGTTAATTATGATTAACAAACACTGCTACCACCGTAATAATCCAAGTCTATGATAAGATGTTTCAGAAGGTTATAAAAATTTTCAACATGTTTGACCCGTTTCCCTTTCAGCTATTTTTTTTATTTGACCCGTTTGAAGAGTTACCTGTTGAAGGCAGATGTTGGTCCCACAGATGGCCGCAAGCGTCCAAGTGAAACACCAACTGTTGCAATGGAACATAGGCAAAGTCCACAAGTATACAACTTCTTTAGGTAAAATTGCATATCACAACATTACTAGTGGCCGCCAAATACGCACTGCGATGATGCAGCACCACCCCTTTAGGACTAGACGTTGTACCGAAGTATAACCCAAAGAAATACTTTGCCACTCGTCTTGTGGTGGCTTCCAAGCAAACTCAGGGTCGCCGCATTCTAGAAACTTCTCATACTCAACCGCGCCTTTTCCTAGAGCGTATAGGAGGTTGTTTGGATCACATTCAAAGCTTTCATCTTTAACAACAATCAGATATGGATATTTGAAATTGGCTTGTGTCTTATCTTTTAGAATCTGTAAAGCTTGTTCAGCAAGTTTGAAAAACTCTTGATCAACTATTATGACTGCTGATGATGAGTGTTCTAGAAGGAAACTAATAGTCGGCGCATTGAGACGAATGTTGATTGCATTTAAGACTGCTCCGCTCATTGGAACTCCAAAATTGGCTTCATACATGGCTCGGATGTTCGGTGCAATCACTGCAACCTGACAACAATTGTAAGAAGTGAGATGTAAATGGGAAAACATATGCAACAAACTAATTTAGTTGATTTGGTTCAGTTTAATTCGGTTAACCGCCATTTCTAGGCATGAGTCAATACAAAACACATTTCAGTTAATAAATCATCAAGTTCTGAGTAATTAAAAAATCAACAAGTCTATTAATTTACTAAGCAGAATGAAAGGCAAGTAATATATTATTATAAAAAAATCTATAACAAAAACTTTGCCGATTATACATGGCATTTATAATTACAAAGCAAATGGATTTAGTAATTTCAAACTATAACTCACTGCCCGATAATAATATCTACTAACAATGTGACCAATGACACTCCTAAATTTCACTTTCGTTGCAAAGGACAATCCCATCACAATGGAGAAGTAACTCAACCTCTACTCCTAACTTTCATTTATGTTGTTTGAAATATTAGGACTCGGACAAAATCATTACAACAAGCCAATTGTTCATTATAGTACACAAAGTATTTTTCCGGTAGAGTGGGAC
>JAUTDX010001663.1:0-70219 GCA_030844895.1 Ambrosia x helenae | reverse complement strand
TTACCATTTTGATCGATGTCGTTGGGTCGGTCAAAAATATAAAAATAAGTAGTATAATGCAAGTTGAGTCGTCTCCACAGGGAATTGGTGGAAAGAGTAGTTTTGTAACTTTAACTATTAAACTAAAAAACTTAATTATTTTGTTTTTTGCTTTGAAATTTAGAAACGAATTTGAAAAGTTGTAAACAGTAATGAGAAAGAAGTAACCCCCTCCGAGCTTCTGGTTCTATGATTCACCCAAACCTGGTTAAATGATTAGGATACCACATAGACATGGTTTTGTTAAACGATTCAAATCAAGTGATAACCGAACACAAGTTTTTAATAATAACCTGTACAATTCGATTACCAACCCACAAGTATCAATTACCCTCCCACTTATCAAACTGCTCACGATGCAAGGAAAACCGAATGCGAATGATAAAAGGATAAGCAATTGCAACACAGATGAATTATTTAAATGATTTAAACCACAAATATTCTTCAAACAAATGAAAAACAATCCAAGTACCAAATCAAACAAGTTAAAGGGTTTCACAAACTAACCATACACCCGGAGGTGGTTACATAAAGAAACTAGCCGCTCATCATGATTATGTATGCTTCCATGGATGATTTTTATGATAGATGCATGAAAAGAATGACTAAAATGTGTTTAGGAATGGTGAAAATCGTCCTAAGATCGTCCAAACGGCTAGGGTTAAAGTCCCTTTGTTTGTGGGGTTAAGAACCTTTAAATATGGCCAAAATCCGGAATTTCGCGTCAATAACCAGATAGGGGCGCAAGCTTGCGCCCCTGGTGAAGCAGGTTGCGCCCTTTAGGGGCGCAAATCAGGCAAAAATCCTTGGCATCAGAAGGTTGCGCCCTGATGAGGTAGGTTGCGCCCCTATCTGCTGATAGTTGGCCCCTGTGTAAAAATTGGCTATTCTTCGTGTTTTCATCCCGGTGCTCTCGGATGACTTCCAATCCTTTTTAACTTGTCCCGGAACCCTCAAATATGCTCCACTTAATGCTTTTTACCACCGTCCACCTGCAAATCACAAACATTCGCAAAGTAACTATGTTCCATGCAATAAATCACATAAAAAACACATATTTAACCACATTTACACATAGTAAAAACACCCACTCATCATCCACCTCTCACACTTGATGTTGAGGTCGGCCCACTTGAGCTGGAGGTCTGGACGGTTTTGATGGTGTTGTCGCCAATGTGCTCGATGAAGTCACTATAAACCCGAGCCCGAAACCCCTTCGGGGGTAGTTGGACCATTCTTCCGAGGGAGTTATTGAATCTTCGGGTCGTTCGACGCATCCTTGTGGCAAACCACAAGGGCCATCTCTTCCTCGTCGGTCTACGGGGTTCATTTTTGGTGTGTTTGGTTTTTTTAAACCGTGGTAAATTGTGGCTTTTAACCCACGGTTTGATCACTTTATATATACGACGGTGACACGGTTGGAATAGTAGAATTAATTAACTGACCGTTTAGGTGAGCAAAATTCAATTAACTCGACGGTTTCCAAGATAAACAATTAAATTTGGCTGACCGTTTGGTGGGACGGTTGAAATAGTAGAATTAATTGTTTAAAACCGTGTAAAAATGTAAAAAAAAAGTTTGGGTATTTAAATGAAAATGAATAAAAGAATCAGTGGAGTGCTACCTACAAAAATGTGTTTCAGTGAAGTAAATCAGTGAAGTGATGTGGCAAAACATGATTGGTTAAAATCATTGAAAGAAACTAAACTTCCTACAAGCACCCCTTGTCCCCTAACAATAAACCTAATTAAACAAGAATACTTCTTATATTAAAATAAGTAATGTATAACATATAATAAAATATAAATTGATACTCTTTTTCATTTACTAAAATAGAAAGTAGGGTGGACCAAGTTTTTTCTCATTATTTGTTTAGTATACCCATCTTCTTCAAGAAAGAAAACAAGTAACTTTGGCCGGAATAAAACTCAAAACTTTTTGCCGGAAAAACTCCAGTGCTATTACTTCAACTATTACACAGGTAAAGCTTTGAGAAGGGTGTTACACATTCATAGGCACATGCCCACCCTACGGTGATTTTGGGTTGGACCTACGGTGGGCACATGCCCACTCTCCCAAAGCATTGCATCCACCACTGCATTTAGTTCTAGGACTTGTTTATTTGCAAATTATAGAGATAATTATAGGATATATATATCTATATAGAGATATTATAGATATAATTATATTATTATTATTATTATTATTACTATATATTTTCCAACAAAGTGGTAACATAAATTTTAAAGAAAGCATAAAATTCACTTATAGTTTTGAATAACATTTGTGTAATTTCATGGTTTTCAGGGTTGCATATAACATCTTTAAACAATCTTATATTATGAAATTCTCTAAGATCTTCTATATTATGATGTTAAACTTTTCAAAATGCTTCAATGGTTTTATTACCATTACTAATTACTTTTAATAGGTTTAAACAAGTTGATTTAAATGTTGTATTAAATTTGTCTCTTGACAACTAAATGAAATTACAATTTTACCAATTTAAATGAATTTGAAATTACAATTTTACCTATCCAGAACCCATTATATAGTAGTATAGATATAGATATAGATAATAGGCCTATTACAAACAAACAATTTTTTTCCGGCCCAATGGTGTAAAATGTAAGACCCATCCCATTTTTAAAGCGATTTATTAACAACTAAATCAGTTTTTTGGTAACAGATTAACTTATAATTTTTTTTTAAAAATCTTATTTGCACGTCCGGATCCTTGGAAGATCCGCAAGTGATATTATTAATTGGACATCTCTAAGCTTGACTACTAGCACATTATTTAATTACAACATCATTGTTTTTTTTATTAAGATGTCCCACACGGCGTGTAAAGATGACACTATATCTTTATTCGCAATAGTGATCTTGGTCTCGAGTGTGTTCGGTTTCATACTTAGTCCGTTTCGAATCCGGTTCTGTTCCTTAGACGTGCCTACCACAAATACACACGATTAACGATTAGTATTTGGTATTAATGGGTCAAACGATTGCAAAACAACCAAACAAATATTTTGGGTTTAAAACCCGCCGTAAGCTACGGTTGTTGAACCGTAGCTTACGGTTCATGCATTCTGCCCTAAACACATATGGAAACCGTAGCTTACATAAAACTTCCTAAATTTAAATGGATTGAAACTTTAAATTCTTAACTGTTTTTTTTTGTTTCATGAATGGATGTTGGTTACTTTTTTTAAGAATGAATGTGTTACATATCAGAACGATTACGGTTGTACACTTGTTTTTTTTAAATTACTTTAGTTATTGTTTATGTCATTCCAAAAATCGGCTTTGTGTTGATTATTTCTTATTTAAAAAAATACTAGTCACGCTTAACAATATATATTTGTGTAACAATAAAAACAAAATCTTAAGAATATATATTATGTAACAATAATACTAAATAAAAACAACATATATTATGTTTAAAAATAAAAATAATACCTAGATCCGAGTTTTCCGGTTCGCTTCTCCAAGATCTTGTTAAAGCAACTTCTTTGTTGGCTGTCTATTTTTGTTGAGTTCGTTGGGCAACGACTATTGCTTTCTCCTCATCGGTCTTCTTCTTATGACTTCTTTTGTTACTTTTTTTCCCGTCGAGGATCCAACAATATTTTGTGGTTGTGTTTACGGTACAGTTTCGGGTAAAGGTAAATGCGTTTGGGTCATTGTAACAGGCTGTTGAGTTGGCCGTACCGGAATGGAGGGTTGATTTTTTTTTTTATATAAAAATAAATAGAAGATGTAGAGAGAATGGTTAGAAAATGGGTTGGAATGAGTTGATTTTATAGATAATTTGTTGAATGTAATTAATAATATTATTATTTTTTAAATGGAGCCGTTTGGTAACGGCTAGTTTTATTTTTTTAAAATTTTGACCAATGACAAAGTGCCACCCAAGCCCATTGGACCACGCTGCCATCACGCCACCATGGAGGTGGTGTTCATAGCATGAGTTAGCAACCCACGCTCAACCCATGCCACCACTCCCCGTTAATTGTCTTGAACTCAACTTGTAACATTCCTTTGTCGTATTTGTGTCGGCACACTTTAAAACTACAACATTTTCCAGTTAATTTGTTAGAAAGTTATATACAAAACAGGATTTCAAAATACAGACCCCATCGTATATATTGAGAGGGACCTGGTGTGAGGTTGATTTCAGGTTCTGCTAAATTTTTCCATATTCAGAATACCCCATGGTATTATTATTTTTATTTTTTTTCATAGCTACTGTGCACCAAGTATATATAAAACCACCCAATTGATATTGAATAATAATATCACAGGATGACTTTTCAAAATGTGACAATATGACTTTTCAAAGAGCTTATCCATTCGTGATGGTTACAAATTTTTAATATAAAAGGAGCTCACACTTCACTTCTTACACTTGTAAGTGACTTCAAACAAAAGTTGCTAAGTTCATTTTGTAAGATGGAAGGAGCGAAGGCGGGTTGTGGTCACGCGGGCTGCAGAATCAAGTTAAGAATTATTGTGCTGACATCATGGTTGTGGTTGATCATCATAGCCACCGTAGGGCAATCTCCAAACACCACCCACACTGATCCAGCTGAAGGTCACTCCGGTTTTTATACTATTTATTTTTCTTTCTATGTGCAGTTATAATTGATGATATGTGATTCTTAGTGGCGTACTAATTTATGCTATACTTTTTTTTTTCTGAAAAAGAGTAAATTGCCATTTAATCCTTCTGTTCAATATATATATATTTTTTTAAATTGCGTCTTGACGTTTGTAATTTTTTGTTATTTTCGTCTAAACCACTAACTCCATTTAAATTTAAAAAAAGTAAGTTAACTTAAGAGATATTTTTGGCTAGTTTACCTATTTGTTTTTGTTTTTTACTTTTCTATTTCTCTTTACTTTTAATAAAGATAAAGTTATTTATAAAGAGATATGATTATCTATTCGCTGATAGACTGGGGTTTTTATGAAACTAGTGGAATTGATCTGGCGTGTTTTGCCGAGAATTCAATCAATGTCTATTCGCTACATTACAGCATTTACGGGCACTCGATACCACCACGAAGTTGTAAATTCGGGTATCAATATAACGTAGAAACCCGTTATAAGCTGTGATACAAAGAATATAAACCTTGTAATAAAAATTTCTACATAAGTTCCCTATGTGTCATAGCTAAAATGATACATATAAATATTTATATGCACCAAACAATCCTTTATTTTGTGCAAGTTTTTGAGAAATAAATGTTGGACAGTATTATTTAAACTTGCCAAAACCAAAAGTCAACGTAAGGGTAAATAAGGCGGCGCAATTCATATCGTATAGGGTTATTCACGGTATATTTGGCAAAGAGTTTTTATGAGTTTCAAACTTTAAGCTTTTAAGAAAAAGTTGCTACTCAATAAAAAGCCATATTTGGTTGAAGAAGCTTAAAACTTTAAGGTTAGGAGAAAAAGTTCTATATTGAAAAGCTAATAGTATTAGCGTTTAAGAAAAAGCTCATACTAGCTACAAACTTTTAATGAGTAAATGACACAAATACCTATTCTATAATAAAAAAACATACATATAAACTTTTAGTTAATTCCTATTTTAGTCATTTTATACATTTTATGAAAAGCTACAGCTACTCTACCAAACACTAAAATATATTTAAAAAGCTATGGCTAACAGCTAACACCTTCCAGCTAACAGCCACCAACTAGTTTTTGACAAACATTCCCTTAGTAGAAGTTGCCAACACAAAAGGTTAAAAAAGGAGAAAAAGATGGCGCAATTTAGTAATAAGAGGCTATTCAAATTCTAGCGCTCTTTTTCAATAGTGATAGAGGGAGATAGGTTGTTTTTTTTCTTTTTAATTTAATTCGTCTTGTAGCTTCTGAATTGTCGTATTTTACATTTCCTAAAATAAATAATATACCCTTCGAACCAAACAAATAGAGGTGAGATGGCCAAAATATCTTTGAGTTTTTTTAAACCTCATCTAAAAAATGATTTTCTTTCTAACATTAGGCTATAACCTCACTTTTTAGATTAACTTGTGAGTTAGAGACAGATTTAGAAAAAGAATTTAAAAAAAAGTAGCAAATAAGCCCAAACACCACACTTTTCCTATATACTCCAATTTTTTCTAACACACAAAAATTCTTACATTTCTCACATTATCACCAATTTTTTTCTTATAAATTACTTTTAATATATATATATATATATATATATATAAAACTAAAAATAAACTTAACTTAAGTTAACCTTTTACACTTCGATATTAAGGGTGATCTTATTACGACGCTCCAAATTAATATTGGACACACTTCCTCCTCTAATCTCTATATCTCTATATATAATTTAATACTGAAAGAAATAAAGAAATAAAGATGAAAGGGTTCACCAACATTGACACCTCATGAACAAAAATTCCAAAGACTATGGACCAACATTTTAATGGAAGTCTCTGTCAAACACATCCATCACCTCCCACCACATCCGTGAAAACTCATGAGTTTCAATTAAATAAACCAATATGTCTATGATTGACGAGTGTCAAGTTGTATCATATTTTATGCGTCATCAAACCTTTATAAATGACATAAAAACCGTGTGTTATTGGTTATATATTAAAATTAATGATCATAATGCTTGAACTGTTTAAGATATGATCAAATATGTTTAACAACAAAAATTACTATGTGATTTAATAGTTTATCTAAGAAAATAATTAAAATTAAAAGGCTAGACTTCATCGTTTTCTTTTTAGGCTAAATGGCATCGTCCCGATCACCCCACCACCTCCGTCCTTCATCTAGGATCTGACTCATCAACACCCCCTTCATTCTCATCAAGTGGGAGGTGATAAATCAAGCAAGAGGGTGAGAGAGAGAGACGCAGAAACTAGAGAGAGAGACATAGATTGATAGAGGGAGAGTCGAGAATGAGGGGGGAGAAATCATCGTTGCCACCAAACATTGAAGGGAGGGGGCGGTGTTACGCGACGACACAAAATTACCACATGGGCTCCTCGACCCCTTCCATATATTGGTACATAAAACATGTGATATAATATTTGTGTTAATTGTATCTCTCTGATTTGTTTAAAACGATTAGACCTATTTATTAGCATATTTTAAAATTCCTATTCATGAATTTGTAAGATACTGAAATAATGAATTGATTAACACTTGAGTTTGTCTTACAATATATAGAGATTATAAGAGAAACCCTAAAAGCCTAACCGAGCTCGTGGGCTCATACCAATAAATCCTAATAATAATATAGTCCAATACTCCTCTGCAGTCTTAGCGGTAGAAAATCGGACGCCTAGACTGGAAAACATAAAAACAAAAACAATAATAAACCCTAAAAAATACGGTTTTCAGTCTAGGTCTAAGAATTCTGCCAAATTCCACAATTTTTAACAATCTCATCATCATCATCATCATCATCATCATACTCAGTTAATCCCACCTATAGCAAAGCTAAGGTAGGGTCTGAAGAGGGTAAGATGTAGACAGCCTTACCCCTAAGAATAGAGAGGGCTGCTTCCAGTGAGACCCCCGGCTCGATGTGGTTTGGTATCAAGCCTTGGACATAAGGTACAGAACACTTAGCAATTGAGACAAAGTCGATCGGTGCATGTACCCCTTTGTCTTTTGGCTATCAACGCCACCACATGATGCATGATTAACCGTCCGTCGTTTTTAACGTTATTTTCACGAAATTAGTAAAATAAAGTTAAAACTAGTGCAACTTTACTTTTGCCCCCGAGGGCCACACATATATACATTATATGTGCACACCGTAACTGGGGCGTAATATAAGATTCGAATATAAGATTCGATAACAATTTGTAGTCTTCAAAACATAAGATTCGATAACAATCTACAATTTTTAAATGATCCCGTGATCCCACAAGAGGCATCCAATATGGCAGCGGTAGCGGTGCGGCGGTAGAACATGGTCATGCAGGCGGCGCGACGGGGACCATAGTCCAATAAGTGGCGGCGGCAAGGAGCTACATGACGGAGAAATGGAATCAATCAGAAGAGGCAGCGGAGATTGCGATGAATGGTAGAAACCATGCAGCTATCAGTGACGGCTTGATCGTGATTAGCGGTGTTGCAACTGGCAAATGGTGCATATTTCACCTGCTTGGTTCGGTGATTGATATTTCTTTTCTTTCCCGATGCCACTGTCAAAACTTGAGGTGCTTGTCTATTTGCTATTTAATTTTCTCCTACTTGCTTTACTTAGGTTGGTCACCCATGATGAATATAAGAATAACTTCCAAATAAGCACTTCTTATGATTTTGGCCGAATCAACACTAAGACTGCAATATAAAACCGATCAGAATTCATATGCGCTTTGATGCAACAGGACCGTGGTCAATATACGCATCAAATCGGTAGTGGCGGTGTTTGAAAGAGAGGTAAGATCCGTAGATAGAAAGAGAGATCTGATCAAAGCGATCGACTGAGATCGGTGGCAGCGGACCGTGACCAAAGAAAGTTGCCGATTAGAAAAGAAACGAATGGTGATCTAGAACGAAAGAAAGAAAAAGGTAGCTGAGAAATTTGAAGAATTAAGCAAAGGAAAATTAATAAACAAGCATCCAAGGATCACTTGGAAATTTGTGGCTAGAAATTGTTGAATAAAACACACACAAAACATGCAGCCAATTGAATCAAACGTGGGAATTAGAAAAGCCAGAGTAGATCAACAAAACATTTTAATCAAAAACCTGCGATACTGTCACGTATAGTTTCTATACTTGCATCTCTCGAAACAGAAAAAAAATGGAATATGAATAGTACGGCTACAATCTAGAACCAAGATTGATAATTTATTTTGAACGGTAATTAAAAAAAAATGAACGGAAAACTAAAAAGGAAGATGAATCGTGACCGGCGCACGCCGCCCTGTCTAGGGTTTTTCTAAAGTGATGATGGCTAGGGTTTATTTATTTGTGTGATGCATTGGAGAGTATAGAGCCTAGGCTGGCTCTGATACCATGTAAGATAATGAAATAATGAATTGATTAATACTTGAGTTGATTATAAGAGAAACCCTAAAAGCCTAACCGAGCTCGTGAGCTCATACTAATAAATCCTAATAATAATATAGTACAATAGAATTGACATAAATATATAAGTTTTGAAACGGAATTGTAATTTTCATAATAAAATGAAAGCGAGGGTTAGACTATACGATGGTCACTCGTCTAGATACCTACCTGATCGTAAGATGCAGGTGTAAATACTCTATTTAAACTGATTCGGATTCGCGTTACAACGTGTTAGATAGTCAGTACGCACATTTTGAGTTGCCCGCTAAATGCTCGTTGAGTTTTGGGCTTTTGGCAATTTGGTTAAAGATAAAGATAAAGATCTCGTTCTCGCTAGTGTGTCGAGTTTTTAATTATGTCAATCTGTAGAGTAGGTAACATGATTATGATGTGCAACTTACTGGTGTTACAGTGCGAGCTATAAATGAAATATTCAGCCAATGGAAGATACCTGAAACTTTAGTAACACGTATGGGATGGAACCTAAGCGGAGAACCATGCAGTGGTGTTGCTTTGGAAGCTACCAGCTTCGATTTACCGACTTACAATCCCGGCATCATATGTGATTGTAATTTTCCCAATTCTACTTGCCACATCACTCAACTGTAAGTGCGCCTTTATCTATAGTCCACATCAGCTTTAGAAACAACTTTTGTTACCATTACAACTATTACTTGTATGTAATTCTGTATGACAATCTTTGCTTAACCAGAAAAGTTTATGCAATGGATGTGGTGGGCCCGATCCCGGAAGGACTCTGGACATTGGTTTACCTTTTGACTCTGTATGTATGCGGCTATCTTTTCACTATTGCATTGTGCTGTGTATTTCTTGAGTTATGTTTGGTTTGCTTATAAGTGTATTCACATCTTAGAAACACGTCGAGTTAGATATGATAAACGTGTCATTGATGAAACTAGCATGTTCTAATATTGATGGACTCATGGAGTGTATGTATGACTTCTCATTTGGTCTACAAATAAATCCCGATTACTCAAATAGCGTGGTGACACTTAAATCACCAACACGACCATTCCTTAAAAAATGAAGAACTTGTCTTGGGATATATTAATAGCTACTTTTAGTAACTATTAAAAGTTAATACCTACAACTAGCTATGTCTGTGTGTGTTACATTAGTTTTTTTGAATATCTATATATTCCTGTATACTGTTGAATAATCAAAGTATTTTCTACAGAAATTTGGCCCAGAACTACTTGACAGGTTCCTTGTCACCTTCAATTCGTAATTTAAATCGGATGCAGTGGCTGTAAGCCTTTCCCTTTTGTACTTTAACACGTTGATCGATCATTTTCAATCTCAGCAGTTTTAAGAATATTGCTTCGATTTATGACAATGATTTTGAATTGATCTTTAGGACCGTGAGCCTCAATGCTTTATCCGGGGAGCTTCCGCCAGAGCTAGGAGAACTTTCTGACCTTAAACTGCTGTATAATTCTGCTTTTTATTTACCTTTCATCAGACAACAACTTTTATTGTTTAATTCTTTGTTGAATGGAAATGTTAAATTTTATGTTGTAGGTCATTTAGCGGAAACAATTTCACTGGTTCCCTGCCATCAGAAATTGGAAATTTGCGTAATTTACAGCATCTGTAAGAACATTCATATTTATTATGTTCTATTTTTGCTCTAGATAAATTGGCCAATTCATCAATAAATCTTACATAATCTTCATACATGTTCATTTTTCAGTTACATTGATAGTTCTGGAGTTGGCGGTGAAATACCTTCTACATTTGCTAGTTTGCAGAACATGATTACAGTGTAAGAGCATTTATTTTTTAAGATGATTTAAACTAACTGGTTTAGGACAATTCGATAGTCGGGAGTATTGTAGGCCAACATGTGAAAGTTGGGGTTATTTAAATCCAATAAACATATTATATAGGTCATTGTTTTGGTTTATATTGACGAGCGTATTAGATGTTTGACAAATACTAACCATGTACACTTGACACGGAGTCAAAAGTTACGATTTCCATTGGAGGGAAGGAGCACTTTATGTTTATTGTTCTAGTCATTTAATATTATTCACATCATTTATTATGGATACCAATTCTTGTGCTGTCAGATGGGCTTCTGATAATGAATTCACTGGGAGAATACCTGACTTTATAGGGAATTGGACACAGTTAGTCGCATTGTAAGCTAACTTCTATGCCATATATATTCAAGGCCAAAGTGTTACATATGAGATAAAACTTTATAATTATTTGCATGCTTTATAGGAGGTTTGAGGGAAACTCTTTTGAAGGTTCAATACCAGATTCATTTTCTAAATTGACCGCTTTGCAAGACTTGTACGTCCCATTAAAATTTATTTAGTTATTCTACTTTGCAAGTTGTTGATATCGTAATTAAAACCGGCCTCTAAAATTGAGTTGGTCTGTCTGGTTCTATGAATGTTGCAGGAGAATAAGTGGTTTACTGAATGGAACTTTGGATTTTATTAGAGATTTGAAGTCTCTTGGTGTTCTGTGAGCATATATTTTAATCATTCTTAATTCTACTCATGTTATCTTGAAAACAAATATAATTACCAAATCATTTGTTGCAGAGTTTTGAGAAATAACAGAATTTCTGGCCCAATTCCAACTGACATCGGAGGATTTCCAAATTTAACACGACTGTGAGTAATATTCTACATTGAAGAAATCTCTTACTGCAGCTACTAACTTTTGGTTTTGGTGCACATTTTCCAGGGATTTGAGTTTCAACAATTTGGATGGACAAATTCCAAGAGGGTTGTTCAACTTGAGTCAACTCTCTTTCTTGTAATTCACATATTCCCTTTCTCTGATAATATACATATAATATACATAGGTTAAGGTTCGTGTACAAAAGCCATATTTCTTGAGAAGTGTGAGAATGATAATATACACATATATATATATAGGGTGGGGTTCCTGTACAAAGTGCATTTTTCGTACAAAGTGTGAGAAGTCTATATAGGCATTGTGTTTTAAATTTTAGGCATGATGTTTTATGTTCCTTTGGCATAGTATTATATAGAAAAACACAAAAATTAACAATATAAAACACTAATTAATGTATTCTCGACATGCAATTTAAAACAACCTACGAAGAAAGTAATCGGTGTGTTTTAAATTTAATGTCTATAATACATTTGATTGTGTTTCAAATTGTAACGTTTGGTGCTTTTCTATATAAATCAATGCAAAAGGAATCAAAAACAATATAACAAAACTTTAAAACACAATGTCTATATAGACTTCTCACACTTTGTACGAAAAATGTACTTTGTACAGGAACCTATACCTATATATATATATATATAGAGAGAGAGAGAGAGAGATCACAAAGTTACATAATGTATCGCAGATGAGTGTAGCTTACGAGCTACATATATGTGTCTTGCGACCTACATATAGCTTTTTTTAAATGTTTCTAATTTTATTTTTTGCAAAGATCGATAACATATATAAAGAATCAATGAAAAAATAAGTTCTTGGTTAATATGGTTTTCTCAAGTTTTCAAGTATCTTATAAGTTTTCTTATGATCCACTCACTCTCACTCTCACATATATTTATATGTGTCTGCGCGCACACACACACACCTATTGAAAAGTGATTCAATACTTCCATGCACATGCACACGTGTTGATTTGAATCAATCTCCAAAGAATCAGGCTTTTCTGTTAGTAGTTAACGTTTGTTTTTTGAATTCAATAAAATCCTAGTCTTATGCTATTCAGTTTAGATCCGTTGTAATGCTGCCTATATAAGTGCAGCCTATTGTTCTTGTTTTCTATTCACAAAAAGCAATAAGAAAGTCTGAGATTGATTCAATTGTTTTCTATTGTTTATTCGTAAGTAATAGTTCTGATATCAACAGTGGTATCAGAGCAAGAGTGTGATCCTTATCAATTACTTCTTGAGTGTGATCGTCTATGGCAGAACAAACCAGCACCTTGCCCACTGCTCCTACTCCAATCCCTGTATTCAAGGGAGAAGGGTACGAGCATTGGAGCATTCGTCTAAAAACTATTTTGAAATCAAGAGATCTCTGGGAATTGGTTGAACAAGGAGTAAATGAGGCTGAAACTGATGTAAACAAATTGAAGAATCTCAAGAAAAGGGATGCTCATGCTATGGCTATTATACAACAAGCTGTACATGATCAACTCTTTTCTAGGATTGCTGCTGCTGAATCGTCTAAAGAGAGCTGGGAAATACTGAGAATGGAGTATCAAGGAGATACTCAAGTGCAGGCTATTAAGTTGCAAGGACTTAGATGGGATTTTGAAAATCTGTCTATGAAAGAAGGAGAAGCAGTGGGAGAATACTTCTCACGTGTGATGAGTATTGTTAGTCAGAAACGTGCTTATGGTGAATATGTTTCAGATCAAACTGTGGTTGAGAAGATTCTGAGAAGCTTGTCTTCCAAGTTTGATTATATAGTACCTTCCATTGAGGTATCATTTGATCTAACTAAGCTCACACCTGTAAAACTAATGGGTTCCTTGCAGTCACAGGAAGAACGACTTAATAGTAGATCTGCTGAGAAAACTGAAAAACATGAAGAGCATGCTCTACAAGTGTTTCAAGAAAGCAATTGGCCAGGAAATACACGTGGTATAGGACGTGGTGGATTTAGAGGCCGTGGGAGAGGAAGGTCATTTGACAGGAATAAAGTACCTCAATGTTATGTGTGTAAAAAGTATGGGCATATGGCAAAAGAATGCTGGTATAATGAAGAAGCTCAGGTGAACATTGCTGCTGAAACTAAAGAACCAAAGGAAGAAAGCAACAATCATGAAGATCAACACCTTTTTCTGGCTGTTACAGAACACTTTACTGAACCCTTCTCATTAATGACTAGAACATGTCCTGATCATGAGTCAAATAGCCTATGGTTCCTTGACTCAGGCTGTTCTAATCATATGACTGGGTCCAGATCTAGTTTTGTTGAACTAGATGAGTCATTTAAACTGAATGTGCAGTTGGGAAACAAGAAAGCTCTAGCAGTTGAAGGCAAAGGTATTGTTAAGATCTGTATAGGTCCATCTAGTCACAAGCTCTTGAATGATGTGTACTATGCTCCAACTTTGGCGTACAACCTGTTAAGTGTGGGACAACTTATGAGAAAAGGTTACTCTCTACACTTTGAAGATGGTCACTGCACTATAAAGAATCAAGGTACAATATTGATGAAAATTCCTATTGCTACTAACAATATGTTTATTCTTGATGCTGCAAAAACTGAGTCAAGCACTCCCAGCAACAATAATCTCTCATCTATGGAGTTATGGCACAACAGATATAGGCACATCAATTGGGAAAATCTGAAAATTCTAGGTGACAGAGAAATGGTGATTGGCATGCCTCGTGTCAAAGGCTCTGGTATCTGTGAAGGGTGCATCTTGGGCAAACAAATAAGACAACCATTCAAGTCAACATCTTGGAGAGCCACAAAGAAGTTGGAACTGGTTCATGCTGACTTGTGTGGCCCTATGCAGGTACCTAGCCTTGGTCATAGTTTGTATTATTTCTTACTCGTAGATGATGTTTCAAGAATGTGTTGGGTGTATTTTCTCTCAAAAAAGTCAGAAGCTTTTGAAAGATTTAAGGTGTTTAAGGCCTTGGTTGAGAAACAAAGCAATTGTCTCATTAAGGTTTTAAGAGCAGACAGAGGTGGAGAGTTTTGCTCAAGAGAGTTTAACTCCTTTTGTGAAACTCATGGTATTCAAAGAGAACTTACTGAACCACATACTCCTCAACATAATGAAGTAGTGGAAAGAAAAAACAGAACAGTGATGGGAATGGCTAGAAGCATGTTGAAAGAAAGGTGTCTACCAAACTACTTGTGGGCTGAGGTAGTTGCCACTTCAATTTACATCATCAATAGATCTCCCACCACTGCTGTCAAGAACAAGACTCAGTGGTTCTTAAAGATATTTGGTTGTGTTGCATATGGTCATGTCTTTGCACATGGAAGAAGGAAGTTAGATGACAGGTTAAACAAAATGATTTTCATTGGTTATTCATCAAATGGTTCTGGTTGTAGACTATTTAATCCAATAACTAAGAAGTTTGAAACCAGACGATTTGGTGACACAACCATAATTGAAGAAGGCTCATGGGACTGGCAGGAGGTGTTCAAATCTGACAAGCAATTGTATGAAAGAATGTATGTTGATCCTTTCCCTGAGGAAGTAACTGAACCTGCTCAGCCTCTTGATAGAAATGATGAAGGTCCAAGTAATATGATGAATCCAGCATCTCCTCAAATATCCACTCCTCAAGTGGAAACAAGTGTTGCTGATTCTATGGAAAGCTCTAGTTCCAGCTCCTCAGTTCCTCTCAAAGTTAGATCTATTGCTGATTTGTATGCTGACACTCAAGAAGTAGTTGCTGTGTGCTCTGATTATGAAACCTGTCAGTTTGCTCTTAATGTTGCAGATCCTGTGTGTTTTTCTGATGCAGTTATAAAGAGAGAGTGGCAGGAGGCCATGAAGGAAGAGTTGGAAGCAATACACAAAAACAATACATGGGAGCTTGTTGAGCTTCCTAATGGCAAGAATGTGGTTGGTCTTAAGTGGTTGTTCAAGACAAAGGTGGGGGCCAATGGAGAGTTGATAAAGCACAAGGCCAGACTTGTTGCTAAGGGATACTCACAGAAATATGGAATATGTTACAAAGAAACATTTGCTCCAGTGGCTCGTTTTGAAACAATAAGGCTTGTTATTGCTGTTGCTGCTCTTAAAGGTTGGATTTTACATCAATTGGATGTGAAATCTGCCTTTCTTAATGGTGACTTAGAGGAAGAAATCTATGTTGAACAACCTGAGGGTTTTCTGATTAAAGGAAAAGACAGTAAGGTATACAAGCTTCATAAAGCCTTGTATGGATTAAAGCAGGCACCAAGATCTTGGTACTCCAAGATAGATGGTTATTTCAGTTCCAATGGTTATGTTAGAAGCCCAAATGAGCCCACTCTCTATGTGAAAATTAATGTAACAGGTATCATATATGTGTGCTTATATGTTGACGACATCATATGCACAAGTTCAAGCAAGTTAATGGTTGATGAGTTCAAGAGTATGATGAAGAAAGTGTTTGAAATGACTGATCTGGGTCAACTTCAATACTTTCTTGGCTTAGAGATCAAACAAACTCAACAGGGTGTATTTGTCTCACAAGCAAAATATGCTCTAAATCTAATCTCTAAGTTTGGCATGACAGACTGCAAGTTAGAAGATATTCCTATGAGTCCTTATGAGAAACTTCAGGTGGAAGATGGAGAAGATAAGGTAGAGGAAACAAGATATAGAAGTCTGGTGGGTGGTTTGATCTACTTAACTCATACGCGGCCTGATCTGGCCTATGCAGTTGGTGTGTTGTCTCGTTTTATGCAATCTCCCTCAAAATCACATGTTGGTGCAGCTAAAAGAGTGTTGAGATACATTGCAGCCACATATCAGTTTGGTATATGGTATAAAAAGGGAAGTAAAGTGGAATTATGTGGTTACTCAGACAGTGACTGGGCTGCTTGCATTGATGACAGGAAAAGTGTGAGTGGTTATGTGTTTTCTATTGGAAATGGGGCTGTATCCTAGTGCTCAAAGAAACAAGCCACAGTTGCGTTGTCAAGCACTGAGGCTGAGTACATCTCTGCTACAAGCGCAGCTTGTCAATGTGTTTGGCTCAACAGGATATTGGAAGACTTGGGTATAAAGCAAGAAGGTGCAATTACTATATGGTGTGACAGTCAATCTGCAATCAACTTATCAAAAAATCCAGTTGGTCATAGCAAAGTCAAGCATATTGAGTTAAAATATCATTTTATAAGGGATATGGTGAATCAAGAGAGAGATTCTAAACTTCTGCAGTACAAAAGATCAACTTGCTGATTGTTTGACCAAGGCTTTGGCTCGTGACAAATTTGTGGTCTTCAGGTTTCAACCGAGAGTGCAGGAATATGAATCAAGGGGGGGGGGGGGGTATTGAAAAGTGATTCAATACTTCCATGCACATGCACACGTGTTGATTTGAATCAATCTCCAAAGAATCAGGCTTTTCTGTTAGTAGTTAACGTTTGTTTTTTGAATTCAATAAAGTCCTAGTCTTATGCTATTCAGTGTAGATCCGTTGTAATGCTGCCTATATAAGTGCAGCCTATTGTTCTTGTTTTCTATTCACAAAAAGCAATAAGAAAGTCTGAGATTGATTCAATTGTTTTCTATTCTTTATTCGTAAGTAATAGTTCTGATATCAACAACACCATGTAACTAGGACAATAAGCATCAGTGAAGGAATTATGTAACATCCATAATCTGAATTTGATTGTCATCATTCCCAGGTTTCTTGGAAACAATAGTTTAAATGGTACCCTTCCGGATGTAAAGAGTGCAAGTCTCAGAAATATGTAAGCAAAATGCATGGCTACGTTGGTTTCCATAAGTTTCTATAAATTATTTACAACTTTCTTAATGTAGTGATGTCTCATACAATGAACTGTCTGGAACACTTCCTTCTTGGGTTAATGAAGCGAACTTACAACTGTAAGTGCATCATGTTGAATATTACATTATTATTATTTCTGAATTGTGATTCGTGCCTTTTATTTAAGAAGCGGTAGTTGTTGACCGACTTTTAAATTAGTTTTTAGCATAAGTCTGGGAAAAATGGCCATATCTCTAATTTGTGTAATGTGCAGTAACTTAGTTGTGAACAACTTCACTTTAGGAGATTCCGGAAACAGTGGTTTGCCTTCAGGTTTAGAGTGTCTCCAAAGGAACTTCCCTTGTGCTCGTGGATCGCCAAGATGTAAGACAAAACATGAAGCTTAATTGTTTTTTTAACGTCAACTCACACACCCTTAAATGTTGGTTAATACAGATAGTGGCTTTGGAGTAAACTGCGGTGGTCCTTCAATCACTTCAGCCAACCAGATACTTCATGATGAAGAGAGTGAAGAACTTGGAGCAGCGACATATTATGTGAGTTCTGAAAAAAGGTGGGGTGTCAGCAATGTTGGCCAGAGGGACAACCCTCGATATTCAGTTTCCTCTTTAAGACAATTCACAGGCACTTTAGATTCAGAACTGTTCCAGACAGCGCGACTCTCTGCTGGATCATTAAGATATTATGGACTGGGGCTGGAAAATGGTAATTACACAGTGACCCTCCAGTTTGCAGAACTAGAGATAGAAGACGGCCCCACTTGGAAAAGTGCTGGAAGGCGCGTCTTTGACATTTATTTGCAGGTTTGCAGAACTTTACATGAGTTTTAATGCAGTTCTTCTTCATCATCAACTTCGTTATCTTCCTAAACTGTTGGTTGGCGAAACATGAATACTAAATTGTTTGACATCGAAGTCAAAAGTCAACAACATCCGTATTTGGAACACATGGAATTTTCTATTTTTGAAAATATGACCTTCCCAGAAGTAGCTTTGACATTTTGACCCATTTACTAATGAATTGGTCCATTTTTTTTTTGGTATTAAACTATTAGTCCCTAATGGATCAAACAGGTCAAATCGAAAAATTAGCTAAACGGGGAACACTCATGATGTAAAATTAGGAGTAGATAAGAATATTGTTCAAAATGGTTTGGTCAATCCGGCCAGGCACTGCCTGTTTTGACCCATACCAAGATTGGCCCATTTCAAGTTGTTACCCAACCTGCCTGACTCACTCCTCTTTCCACCTCTAGCATGAAGTATAGTGTTACTCTTTTGCCTAATTTCTATCATTAGTTTCTCTAACCTTGTTTCTTTTAGGGAAACCGTGTGTTTCAAGATTTCGATATACAAAGGGCAGCAGGGGGGGCCTCATTTACTCCTGTTCAAAGGCAAGCAACAGTTCAAGTTACAAATAACTACCTTGACATTCATTTATTCTGGTCTGGAAAAGGGACTTGCTGCGTACCTAAGCAAGGGACTTTTGGACCTCTTGTCTCAGCAATCAGTGCCACCCCAAGTACTAATATTCTTTCTCGAGTTCTTGATACTTGACAACTACTACCCTTTACTTTATATTTACTTTTCTTTTGTACAGATTTTCACCCTACTGTGAGAAACGCTTCACCTTCGACAAAAAAGAACAATAGTACCGGTCAAATTATCGGGATTGTGGTTCCTATTGTACTTGTTAGCTTTCTGTCATTATTAGCCCTATATATTTTCCGTCAGTGGAGGAACAAGCATGACACGTCTGACAATTATGAAGGTAGTTTTTCTGATCTTGTTTTTAAAAATGTTTTCCATTTGCATATCTGGTCTTGTTGTGGTTACATAATTAGTATTGCATATGAAAACAACTATATAAGTTATTAGGAGTAAATAAAATTGCAACCCGTTTACTTTGCATGGTTAACTAGTTTAAGTTTAACCTCTAACAGGTAAAACAAAAAAAGGATAGCTTAACAAGAAACGCGTCAAATGGTGGAAAATCACCCATAGTCTATTATAATGCATAAATCATTCATTTTAAAGTTAGATTATAATCATATTTGACACCATTTTATTTTAAACATGCATGCTTTTGTTGATCTACAGAGTTTTTGGGAATTGATACCAAACCATATACCTTTAGTTATGGAGACCTGAAAGATGCAACTAATGATTTTAGTCCTACAAATAAGCTTGGTGAGGGAGGTTTTGGACCTGTTTACAAGGTACTGTATACTTTCAATGAATGATCCATTTTTGCTTCGTAAACTCAAACTTAACCATAATTGGTTTTTGTTATTGTAAATAGGGAACACTTGATGATGGGAGAGTAATAGCTGTTAAACAACTCTCTGTAGCCTCCCACCAGGGCAAGGCTCAGTTTATTGCTGAAATTGCAACAATATCCGCTGTCCAACACCGCAACCTTGTCAAGTTATATGGATGCTGCATTGAAGGAGTCAAACGGCTTCTTGTTTACGAGTATCTTGAGAACAAGAGTCTTGATCAAGCATTATTCGGTAAGAGATATGACTTTACATACATCATAACTACTGTTTTTAGACATGAGTTGTAGAGTATTAAACCATAATGTTACATTCGGGGTCTATAATGCAGGAGCCAACAGGCTATCTCTTAATTGGGCCACCCGGTTTGAAATTTGCCTTGGGTTAGCACGCGGTCTTGCATATCTGCACGAGGAATCTCGAATAAGGATTATACACCGAGATGTTAAAGCTAGCAATGTTTTACTGGATGCTGATCTCAACCCTAAGATTTCAGACTTTGGTTTAGCAAAACTTTATGATGACAAGAAAACACACATGAGTACTCGTGTTGCAGGCACAATGTAAGATTTTATATAACTTGTGTGTATACGTATACGTGTATATGTATTTGATATGTATTTATGTGTATTTTGTAGAGGGTATTTGGCACCGGAGTATGCAATGCGTGGACACCTTACAGAAAAAGCTGATGTGTTTGGGTTTGGAGTTGTAGCTCTAGAGATTATTAGTGGAAGGCCTAATTCTGATTCAACTCTGGAAGATGAGCAAATATATCTTCTTGAATGGGTGGGTATCCATCATTTTTTTTATTGTTACTTATAATTTTGAACTATTTGTATTATTTATTAATATAAAACTGTTTTTATCTGGTTGGTTCCTTTGATATGTTTTTAGGCATGGAACCTACATGAAGCTAATAGTGAAGTTGAGTTGGTAGATGAAGAATTGTCTGAATATGATGAGAATGAGGTAAAAAGAGTGACGAGAATCGCCCTTTTATGCACCCAAACCTCACCGACGCAAAGACCATCAATGTCACAAGTGGTGGTTATGCTTTCAGGAGACATAGAAGTAGGCAGTGTTATTACTCGGCCCGGGTATTTGAGTGGATTTAATTTTAAAGATGCTACCACCTTTAAAAGTACTGCTCCAACTATAGGTACCAATTCTATGCCAAGTACAAGTCACTCCACTGTTTCACTAACCACACCTAGTCATGATTCCGGGCTCATGCTTAATAATATCATTGGAGAGGGTAGGTGATGACAGAGTGTATCTATTCATAGATAAATTCCCTTTGTGTTATTTTTCTTAGGAGTTAATAATTAAGACAATACCAATGGAAGTAATCCAGAATGTAATATTTTTAATTTTGAATTTGGCTGAATGAATTTGTGTCAGGAAACTTTACCCCTCATCTCATGGCGAGTCCTCATCTTATTTGACGTTTCTGAACCTCTACGTACTTGTCCTATTCAACATGGTCTATTGGTATGACGTTTGAACGTAACCAAATTGTAACGAACCGGTTTTCTAATTACCGAGTCATTACCGATTGATAAATTTATCAAGCTCATAACTTACAAGTTCTAACATAAACATTCATTATTCATTACACATCATAAAACCGTTTACATAAAGGTTAACATTGTTCGACATAGATTATTTATAAACAAAGTTCGTTTCCGATTCATTCTTCATGAGTGACACATGAACTTGCTAGATTCCCATTCCTGAATTCATCTAGTTCCTGAAATGCATGCTTAAGATACGTTTGTCAATAAGCTAGTGAGTGATGTTAAGTTGATCACAAAGATATGCATTGGTCATTCAAATGTTATTATACAAACTCATGGTATCACTTTAACAATGATAGAATGTTGGTTCTTAATCCATCCCCGAGCTAAGAAACATACATATATAATAGCTAAGTGGATCCACCCATAATCGTTTCTTATGTTGAATGAGCATCCGACAAGTTACCCGATAATAATAATACACTCACAACAATCATGCGATTTAGACATGAGACAAGCATTCTTCCACCCCAAACGTTTTGGATGAAATATGGGGAACATGCACTCACTGTTAAAGGATTGCCAGTTGGGTTATGGGTCGCTGGTGATGTTTTTGTGGAGTCGATTGCCTGTTACAAGTTCATACATTGATTATATGTTATAGATCTAAATTAAAGTTGGCCGTTACAGCTTAGGCATGAATAATCTAAGCTAAAGTTGTCCATTACAGATTAGGCGCTCGTACTACGGGAGTTTTGAGTTAGAACTTACTAGTGACAAGTTTGTTTATATGTTTTCGATGACCGGAAGTTGGTTTCGGTGATGATGGAAGACGAGGGGTTAGTGGTTATACTTACACACAAACACACACACACACATATATATATAATATACATATATACCGAAGGTAGAGTGTTGCATGCAAACTAATCATTAGTATGTAGATTAGGGGGGAATAGGCGGATGGTGTCGTGCCTTTATGGGGAGAAGAAGGTGGGTCAGAAGGAGACAGGTGGCGGCGATAGTTGGGTTTATGGCACAAAGGAAGGATTTGGATGGTTTGGTCCATCCTTAATGGACCACAAGGCAACCGGGCTTCATCTGTTTAGATGGCCCAATTCGAATAAATGTGACAATTTTATTTAGGCCGGTTTTTAACGGGCTAAGGTAACTGGGCGTCACCTTCTTAGGTGGCCCAGTTCTATTGATTTAGATAATAATTTTGGGCTAGTTAAGATTATCGATTAATATTGGTGTTTGGGCTCTTGCTGGCCCATTTGGACATGATTCGGCTTAAGGATAATGGGCCGTTAGGTTACTTACGTACATGAATTATTATAATTTTTTATGGGTATTACACTCCCCCCCCCTTTTAAGAAAATTTCATCCCCGAAATTTCATTTTGCTATATAAGATAACATTACCTGAGTTTGAAATAGGTATGGGTATTTGGTTCTCATCTCATCCTCCCGTTCAAATGTGAACTCTGGTCTTTTCCTAGCATTCCATTTCATTTTGACTATAGGGATCTTACTCCTTCTAAGTCTCTTTTCCTGTCTTGGTATGATTTCTATTGGTTCATTGGTGAAGTGTTTAACTGTGGATTAACCTTGATGTTATCTAAAGGTATGATTGTTTAAGAATCTATAATGCATTTCCTTAGATTGGAGATATGGAAAACGTCGTGTATTTTGCTTAATTCTTGAAGCAACTCTAATCTATAAGCCGCCGGACCAATTTTCACTATTATCTGATAAGGGCCTATGAATCGAGGGTTTAACTTTCTGCGCTTTTGGAATCTTATCACGCCCTTCCAGGGGGATACACTTAATAGTACATTGTCTCCCATAACAAATTCTAGTGGTTTTCTTCGTTGATCAGCATAGCTCTTTTGTCGGCTCCTAGCTGCGTCTAGCTTTTCCTTAATTTGGATGATTTTATCTGTGGTTTCTTGTATGATTTCAAGACCTGTTAATTGACTTTCTCCAGTCTCACTCCAACATATTAGGGACCTACGCTTTCTCCCATATAATGCTTCAAATGGGGCAGCTTGTATGGAAGCATGGTAACTATTATTATAGGAGAATTCTATCAATGGTAAGTGTGTATCCCAACTTCCACCGAATTTCAGAATACATGAACGAAGCATGTCTTCTAGTGTTTGGATGGTCCTTTCACTCTGACCATTTGTTTATGGGTGGTATGTTGTACTCAATTTTATTTGAGATCCTAGAGGTGTTTGGAATGCTTCCTAAAATCTAGAGGTGAAATGACTATCACGATCTGAGATAATGGAAAGGGATATCCCATGTCTTGAAACCATTTCTTGTAGATAGATTTTTGCCAATTTTTCAATTTTAAAATTTTCTTGTATTGGCAAAAAGTGGGCTGACTTGGTGAGTCTATCTACAATAACCCATATTGTATCATGTCCTCTTAAGGTTTTTGGTAGCTTAGTGATGAAATCCATGGTGATTTGATCGCATTTCCACACAGGGATTTCAGGTTGTTGTAAAAGGCCAATTAGCTTTTGATGTTCAGCTTTCACTTTTGAACAAAGCAGACATTTGGCTATAGATTATGCTACAACTTTCTTCGTTCATGGCCACCAGAAGTTTCATCTTAGGTCCCTATACATTTTGTTGCTCCCTGGATGTACTGAATATTTGGAATTGTGGGCTTCTTCCAAAACTATTTCCCTTTGAGTTCCATATTTAGGAATCCAGATCCTCTGGCGATGTCTTAACATTCTATCCTTCCCCGCTTTAAGTCTTTGTTCTTCCCGATTAAGAAATTCTTCGGGAATGTTCGTGGGTTCCAATGCCTTTCTCTAAAATTCTTGTAGATGACTTAACAAGTTGAATTACTATTCCCATTTTTAATGTTTTTGTTTCTAGGGATTTGTCCTTTCGACTTAATGCATCTCCTATTGTGCTAGCTTTCCTCGGGTGGTATTTGATTTCACAGTCATAATCACTTAGAATTTCTATCCATCTTCTTTGACACATGTTTAATAGCTTTTGATCGAAAATGTGTTGAAGTCCCTTATGATCAGTGTATACAGTACACTTTGTTTCATATAGGTAATGTCTTCATATTTTCAATGCAAAAATTATTGCTCCAAGTTCTAAGTCATGCGTAGCATAATTTTGTTCATGGCTTTTCAATTGCTTAGAAGCATATGCTATTAGCTGATCATCTTGCATTAGGACACATCCTAAACCTTGAAGAGAGGCATCACAGTATATTGATCATCTACTTGGATTCCTTTAGTGTTTACTACATGTCCTAAAAATTTTATCTCCTTAATTCGCATTTGGAAATTTTTGCATAAAGTTTTTCTCTTCTTAGAGTTTCTAAAATCTCTCTTATAAGTGCCGCTCATGTTCTTTTTCAGATTTGGAGTATATCAATATGTCATCTATGAATACTATTACAAAATTATCTAGATAAGGTCTGCAAATCTTATTCATTAGATCCATAAAGGCGGTAGGAGCGTTTGTTAACCCAAATGGCATTACCAGAAATTCGTAATGTCAATATCTTGTTCTAAAGGCGGTTTTTGGGTATGTCCTTATCTCTTATTTTTAACTGATGGTATCCAGATCTAAGATCTATTTTTGAAAAATATTGAGATGCATGCAGTTGGTCGAATGTGTCATCTATTCAGGGGAGTGGATATCTATTCTTGATGGTTAGTTTGTTCAATTCCCTATAATCTATACACATTCTCATGGCACCATATTTCTTTTTCACAAACTAGTAGGTATGCCCGCGCGTTGCTGCGGGTGCGCTTATTTTGTTGCCTCATAGTTGTTGTTGGGGTTTGTAGTGTGATTATCGCGTTTTGTGGATGATTTTTTATCATGACATAGGTGTGCATTAGTCCTTGAGTGCCTTGAATAAGTTTGTAAAGTTACATGCTATTTGGACGCGTTTTCTAATAATCGTGTGATATTTCGACATTTATGAAACTATACTATACATAAACAAGATTGATAAAAAGAAACCAAAAAAGAACCAACATAGTGAATAAGTTCCACAAAGAGTAGAAAGTTATGATCTAAGTCACTGGAAAAAAACCCCCGCAAGAAATGGGCTAGAAAAGGTGAGGAATCATGGGGGGAGGGGGGTAACCAACACTCTAACAAAACCTAAATGCTAGGCCAGACCCAAGTTATACACATCGGTGTCACGTTATATAAGTATAAAAAATCTTCCAGGTGTTAGTTCCATATCGGACAGTGGAGTGACACTAATCTTGCATGGCTAGCTGATATTATCCCATAGATTGGATTACACATAATCAATAATCGGATTTTGAGCTTTGACAGAAGTGATACTAATCATGTTGGCTCATTTCTTGAGTTTTTGTGTCAACATAGACATCATAGTGATCAAGAATCATCATTAGCCTTTGTATGTTGCCTTAACGGGTTGTTAGAGACTGTTAGTACCACTTAACATGGTGTTATCCTCTAGAATCACGCTTTTGAGAAGACAAGAAAGAAAGCAGAAAACTGTGGATATCACCCATAACACGGACGTCAAAGTCAACCCTTCATTTTTTGCTCGTCCGGACAACAATAATAAGCTAGATAAATAGGGATCAGTTTCCAATCATACCCACTTAAGTGCTAAATCAATCATGGGGCCAACATGTGTCTAACATCAAGTCTCTGTGTCATTTATGGGGTCATCTGTTGACTCGTCAACCTTCTGTGAGTAAGAGTAAAAATTTGGGAGTCTTCTTGTCAAAGCCTCAAGGACCAAGTATGATTCCTTAGTGATGGCAGTGAATTCTTGAATTATATTTTTTCCACTTAACTTTTCGAATGTGGGAATGTCTAACCAGATGCAAAGAGCTGGGAACAGGTCTGAAAAGTAAGATACACTCTACCCGTATTGAATGCAGACCTTCCAAAACCGTAACTGTTCAACCAGTAAAGCTGATAAAAGTTTGAATTTTTCTGTTTCAATATTCATCCAGTGATCAAGAGGAAACGCACAACGATACAAATGCCACATCAACTTCCGAAAAATTCCACCGTTTACAAATTCCATACACCTTTTTCTGATTGAGCCAGTACTTATTAACATAACAAGATTCAGAAAACATTGTTGACTTCTTAGCTAATTCAATTTGTTCAAATGAAGATTGTGTAGAAGGGTGCATACCTTCATTAAGATAATAGTTTTGATCTTTATAAAGTCAACTCCCGTTTGGTCTTTCGTAGTGAACCTGTGGACAACAACTTGAACGAGCCTCTCACACTTCATGATTGCATCAGCACCCATCTCATCATACAAGTCGAAACACTACAAATCTGTTCCACAACTTTTAACCTGCAAACTATGAAACTGTAACATAGAAAATAGTATAATATGAACACCATTAAGCAAATTAAGAAAATCAAGAAAATCGGGCAACCTATACCACGAACCCACAACTGAATCACCTTCCTTGACACCAAAACCTAGGACCCCTAACTATCAAATTACCAGATTATGGATAAAATAGTGCTACTAAACTCAGTCACAAATAATATTTATTATTGCCTATTTTGAAATGAGGATAAAATAATGATAACAAAAAAGATTAAGTGAATTTATGATTGTGGGGCTGCAACAATAAATAAAATGCACCAAAGAGACTTATTAGACAGGGAGATGTTCTTATTTCCCACACTCCATGAGAATCCCTGGCAATTCTCAAAAGTGTTCAAAGGGCAAAATACCTCAAAATCTTAATTGTGATCTTTCTTGGTACATTTTATACGGCTACAGAGAGAACTTCATAACATCAAGTCATAAAATCATCTACAAAGATTTAGTTTTATATTTGAATATTTTAACTATTTGAGCTTTGCCAACAATTTATGCTAAAAAAGATTAAAAAAAAACGATTATAAATGTACTCGCAATATGCAATTTATAGCACAAAAGTAAGCATTATGATGATGTGTATAGTCTTATCTAGGGGTGCAAATGAGCTGAGCAGCTCGCGAGCTACTCGAGATCGGCCCAAAAAAGCTCAAAACAAGTCGAGCCTTATCGAGCCCGAGCCGAGCTTGAGCCTAAAACAAAGCTCGTTTACTTATCAAGCCCGAGCTCGAGCCTGGCATATGAAGCTCGTGACTTATTGAGCCTAAAGGAGCCTATTACTTATATTAATTTTATGTAATATAGTAACTAAAAACACTAAACGAGCCGAGTCCGAACTGAGTTCAAGCTTGAGAAAACTACAAATGAACCGAGATCAAGCTTTAAAAACAAAGCTCGAACCAAGCCGAGCTCGAGCTCTTATAAGTTATTTGAGCTCGAGCTCGAGCCTGGTCAAGCTCGGGATCGGTTCTAGTTCCCCGTTTTCTGATAGTTGGAGAACCGCGGATTATAAATCGTGTGCTAGTGGAGAATCCCTTTGAAATGCCTGGAAACTTACAAATTGATAACAAGTTTAATCTACTGATTAGCAAGGTGTGAATGATTTATGGATATGTATGATGAGGCCATCTAAAAAACATAAGTTTCACTACATAACAATGAAACAAGAGGTACATTGTAACCTATAGTCTTAATGTAGTAATTTGACTTTTAAGGTCAAACACATCTGTTTTGGACTGCGAAATTGATGTGCAATCTTCGAAGTTTTATAATGGGTTAGATAAAAAAAAAGTTTAAAATACATGGTAGAAAACATCAACCTCTGGTGTTAATTCAGTGACAAAATCTGAAACAAAATTGATTTTGGAAAATTCTAAGTTGGACATGACAAATTAAAAGAGGCATGGTTTGTTTTTGGATCAAAATTCTCATATTCCATCTACA
This sequence comes from Ambrosia x helenae, assembly GCA_030844895.1. Lineage (NCBI taxonomy): Eukaryota > Viridiplantae > Streptophyta > Magnoliopsida > Asterales > Asteraceae > Ambrosia > Ambrosia x helenae. Next base: position 42,035 of record JAUTDX010001663.1, on the reverse strand, counting down.
GAAATTGATATGATAAGCGATTAAATTTCAAAATAAATACTTTATATATTATAATTTCAAGATTTTTGTGTAATTTCGTGATGAATCTATAGCAAGTTTGACCTGAGAAAGTTAATGTTTGACCTGAGAAGTCAAACCGCATTGGTCCAAACTAAAAGCATTGTTTTCAAAACAAGACTGGTCTGACCGGTTGGACCAGGAACTGGCTACATTACCGGGCTGGTTATGTATATCTGAACCAGCCGGTTACCGCCTGAACAGGACCGAGTGGTATGACAAGATTCAACACTTTATTATATCTTTTGTTTTTCCATCCAAAATCTTATTTAGTGATTCATTTACTACTTTAGTGTTAATACTTTGTGTATCTAATGCTTCATATTTTGTTGGCATTGCAAATTCATACCAAAAAGTAAAACAATTTCCATATTTTGTTTTATACCAGTCTAGAAGAAACTTACAAATTCCCAGCCAATTTTTGTGAACTCCCGACCAACGATCCTGAACTCACACTGGGTGTAAGTCATAAAAAGCTCGATATAAGGAAGCTCAGCAACAATGGCGTCTACACCACCGCGTTTTGGACCAAAACGAAGGGCGTTTACGTAATCCGTTTGGTCTTTCAAAGATTTGATCCTAGATTGTCCAATACCAAGTTCTTGGACCAAATAGTTATATGCAAAAGATCCATCTTGAACTCCAATTGGCTCATTACATGAAATCAATCCATCTATTCCCTTGATTCTGGAAGTCAACTGCTAAACGGTCAGGATCAAAGTCAAACTGCTGTGTAGCTTGACTTGATAATCAAAACAACAAATAACCACAAGAGTAGAACAAATCTCCCTAATGTGATAACTGTGTTCTCCCCTGCATGTATATTCACAATTAATCAGATGTAATAAAACCAAACATGAAATTAAATGACATTTTTACAATGTAAACCGATACGAGTGTAAATGAGAAGAGCAACTAAAAAAGGTAAGAGGTTCATTGTGTGCGTGAATCATATAGATCAATCTAATTACAAATAAACTGACATAAATAATTATGTGCACAGCTTCGTAATGTTGCAAAGAAGAAGAATAATGCGGAAATGCTTAAGATCATGTCATTTTATTGCATACAGTTCAGTTATATTTTCCAACCTTTTATTAGTTAGTTAGATTATTTTCAAGTTTCTATTTAGTCATGCAGAATGCAAAGGATCCTATAATCTCACCACCTTGAATTGCAATAAATCATTCTTGACATTGTCAAATTTATTATTTATCATTATTATGTACAAAAACTGTACTTACATATGTAGATCATGGTTGTGGTGGTTAACACAATTTATTTTAATTGTATGTTTTATTTAACTGTATTTATTTACTTTGAATTTTAATGTTCATTAGCATTTTGTTACATTAAATATGCTATTATTCATTTCATTATGTAATTTTAAATCATGTCAAATCAAACATTTGTAGATTCATATATCTATTATTGGGTAATATTAAATCTTTTTATGATATTTTGCATGTAACGAAAATCCATATGAATTGTATTACGTAACTTTCAATATATATAAAACTTGTATACTACAATCTTTATAAAAATAATTTTGTCATTTGACTTGAGGATATACCGTGTGTACACACGGGACTCTAACCTAGTAAAATATAAATTGATACTCTTTTTCATTTACTAAAATAGAAAGTAGGGTGGACCAAGTTTACTTTCTCATTATTTGTTTAGTATACCCATCTTCTTCAAGAAAGAAAACAAGTAACTTTGGCCGGAATAAAACTCAAAACTTTTTGCCGGAAAAAACTCCAGTGCTATTACTTCAACTACTACACAGGTAAAGCCTTGAGAAGGGTGTTACACATTCATAGGCACATGCCCACCCTACGGTGATTTTGGGTTGGACCTACGGTGGGCACATGCCCACCCTCCCAAAGCATTGCATCCACCACTGCATTTAGTTCTAGGACTTGTTTTATTTGCAAATTATAGAGATAATTATAGGAGATATATATCTATATAGAGATATATATAGATATAAATATAAATTATTATTATTATTATTATTATTATTATTATTTAAAGTACTCTAATTAGCAAAGCTTTTGTGCATAGAGGGGTTGTACTTTATGCTTAGGGAGTTTTTCAAAAAAATTTTGATGTTACACTTTTATCCCAAATGTTTTTCTTTTTTACTTTTAACACAAATATTTTCATCATTTATAATCTAACATTAACAATTTTATTTTTTCACTTCCAACCCAAAACTTCTCATTTTTTTACTTTTAACATAAAGATTTTAATCTTTTACAATTTAACCCTAACACTTTTTTTTTCTTTCAACTTTGGTCCCACATAATTTTCATCTTACGCAATTTTTTCGTTTTAAGTTTCGTTCTAAATTTTGCGAGTTATAACAAGTTCGTCGCAATGCGCGGGTCCAAGACCGACTTAGTTACTTCACATTAACCATAGTTATTAAAAGTCATCGATTTTACGCCTTTGGCATTAACATGTCGCAACGAGCGTGCGTGGTTCTACGATTTTACGCCTTCTTTTCATTTGGTGTTATTTTTCCTTTTTTTATTTATTTTACTTTTACAAGCTTTTTGGTGTTAGTGGTCGCTGGTGGTGATGTGGCATTAATGGTACTTAGTAAGGTTTTACACCCCCGTCGCAACGCGCGGGGGCTTAATACTAGTTATATCTCTAATTAGCAAAGCATTTGTGCAATACTTTGTTGTAACCTATGTTTTATGTATTGTACTGGTGGTTTTGTCAAAACCATGTACGGTTTTGTGAAGGTGGCATGGTATACGTGTCTTTATCATCTCTACCTTTTGATTATTGATTTCCACTCGTACATACATACAAAATCTACAGAGCGCTCTCTCTCTCTCTCGCTCTCTCATCCTAGCCATTAGTCAACTAACGTCGCTACTGTAGCGATGGTTATTCCGGTCGTATAAAGTGGCGACGTGGTTATGGTGATTTCGTTTTGTAGAGAGAGAAACAGAGAATGGTAGAGAGGGGGTTTCTACACAAAGAAACCGATGGAATGCGAGATTGTGGTTGGGCTTGGATGTTGTTTCATCACACTTTAATAACCCATCATATTAACATAAAAATCCCAATCTTTTTAACCCTTTCCTTCACTTCAATGGACCCATCTGAAAACCCTCCTAACACCCCACAATCTTGCCTCACAGGTAACACAATCTTTTAAACTTCATTAATGTAGGAAATAGGGTTCACCATTTTATTAAAATAATAATAAAATAAAATAATAACGAGACTCTCGTCATTTGTAGGAAATATAAAAGTACAATACCGTATACAAAACTAAATATAAGCGAAATAAGTACAAATACAAAATGTACCGAATCTTGATTCAAGCAACTTCAACCGCATCATCTTCTACTAATCGTCTCTGCAAGAATAAAGAAATAATCGATGGTTTTGGTTGAGGATCGTGTTTGACACGGGGCCCTTAAAACAGATTCCGCGCCTCCTCTCAGACGGTCTGTCTCCCAGGGTACAACAACCGGAACAGTAGTGTACTGCCGGAGATGGCACTCAGCCAGAGATAACATCAGGTTATTTTAGTGTGTATATGAAAAGAAAGTTGAAAATATTCGAAGAGACTTGCTTTCGTCATATGGTACAACCAATTTTTTTGTGAATGAAAAATTACTAAAGAGTTTTTACCAAACTCTATATATAGTCAACATGACCCAACGGTCATATATTTATATAAATTCACAATAATTAAAAACATAATTGCATTTTATTATATTCATCAACAAGCCATTAAACTTGTAATTAATAAAATGCTTAATGGATTTTAATTAGTCACATAATTCGTCATAATGATTGAGTCGAAACAGTCATTTTGACCAGGTCTATGTAACCGTACCAGTTCACTAGTCCGCGCGTCACGTTAGCAGCTAACTGTGCTCGCGCGCCTTACCAGCGCATACCAGGACGCCGCGGATGACCACCCGCGCACGGACGCCACTCGTGGTTGACGGTTTACGTCAACCTTCCGCCAGGTACCTGACCATGCGCACAAAGTCAAAAATACAAAGGCGACTCTCAAGCGGCTCGCGGCGATGCGAGTGTGCAAAGTGTAAAGTGCGCTATCAAAGCGCCACATTGCGCCCATCGCCCACCACGCCACGCGCGCGTGTGTGAGTGCGAGTTAAGGGTGCTTCGCACCCTTTAGGGTCCCACTAGTGTTTGGCTCAAGCTAAACAATACACAAGGAGTGCTCCTCCTTATAAACTTAATCCATTTTCTCATGTTTGGTTGTTCCTACCTACAACTTTCAAGCTTCGATGTCTCATTCATCTTAGCTCTATTTTGGACGTGGTTTGGTTCGTTGTGATGCTCTCACAATATAGTACACAAACCCGAACATAATTATTTATATAACACATATATAAATATATTTATTTAAGTCCAAAATTAGTGAAAAATCGATTTCACTACTATTTTTTCAACAATTAATTAGTTTCTTGAATAAAGATTTCCGTGTGTTAATTATTTTCCAGGATATCAAAAGGGTTTTTGCTTATTTTGGGGTGTTTTCAAAAGGGTTTGCTTATTTTGGGTTTTAAAGAATGGTTAGACCGGAGAAAGGTGGTGGCAAACAACGGCAGGTTTTAGGGGGGGTTAATGGTGTTGGTCAAGAAGCAGGTGGTCGGGTTGGGTCAGGGTGTGTTTCCGGGTCGGGTTGTGGTTATGATAAAATCGTTTTTTCTTAAACCGGTTTTGGTTTTTCGGTTCTAACCGTTTAGCGGTACCGGTTTCGGGTTGGTTCCGGTTTATATACCGGTTCCTGTTCATTTTGTCGTTTTTAGCCTGATTACATTTCTGTTTTGGAATTTTTTGCACCAGTTTGTGCCGGTTTTGGTTCGGATCTGGGCTTGACTTTACTAAAGAGGGTGTTGAAGCTTTATTGAATGAGAGGAGCAAAAAGTCTGGTCTTAAGGTTTGTTGTTGTTGTTGGCATCATTATTATTATTATTATTATTATTATTATTATTATTATTATTATTATTATTATTATTATTTGTGTGAATTTAATTTTTGTGGGTATTTTAGGAAGAATGTGATGAGAGGTTGGATTATATATAAAGGCTTAGAATGTGTATTAAGATGTTTCAAGAGCATGAAGCGGAGCTTTTGTTGAACCTCTAATTAGCAAAGCTTTGTGCAATGCTTTGTTGTAGCTTATGTTTTATGTGTTGTACTGGTGGTTTTGTGAAGGTGGCATGGTATACGTGTCTTTGTCATCTCTACCTTTTGATTATTGATTTCCACTCATACATACATACAAAATGGTTAGTGTAAATCGATTAGTTAGATTTGGTGTTTGGCATGTGGTTTTTTTGTGGCTTACAGTTTGTCATAGGTTGTTAAGGCTATGATGAGTTATATAGTTTGAATATAATAACGGATGAGGATGTCGATTTGGCGTGGCAAGGTCGAAGGATGGCGGGTCTTTACCTGCAACTCCCTTGCAGTCATGTTGGTCTATCCTTTCAGTAACTCTGAGGCTCGGTTAAAGCTTTGTAACACAACCAAAATGGCGTATGGATGTTTTTGATTATCTGTTTTGTTTTACATTTATGTATGATGGTATTTTTATCTGTATTCTGTTGCATACTTGAATGGTTTCTTTTTCACCACTAAAAAGACTACCCCTTTTTATTTGATGGATGTATTTTGTTTTGACTCATGATTGTACAAATTCAACATTCAACGAAAGGGTCGATTTGGGTTGAAGTTGATATGGAAACCGTGACAAGGCTAGGCAAAAAGCTAAAGAAAGTCGTTCAACACAAAAGGTACGCTACGATATAATCTCTCGCTTGGTTGTTTACTAAACAGGTTATGCTCAAATTGGCGTATGCTATATATCCATTTCGTGGCGAATATCTGTGATGTTAATGGCGGTTGGTTGTTTACTAAACAGGTTATGCTTATCTTGGCGTCGAACCCGTGGACATATGCCTAAACAGGTTTTGTTCGTCGAAACGGTTGGTTCACATTGTGGTGGAGCCCAGCAATGTTGGGAAGAAGTTGTTAATAATAGATTACCTAGAGAAATAGGTAAAAGATTATGGAATAAACTTTTGGCTCAGATACTAGCTCGCATACAATGCTTGAACAAGAACTCACCGAGATCGAATATTAGGCCCACGAACTACATCATGTTATGATGAATATTCGAAACCCTGAAATCAAGTTATTTAACAGTGACCGAGAAAAACAACAAATAAGAACTCACAGAGTACTATGAACCCAAAATATGAACTCTTCGTTTATATATATATTCTAGACTTATTTATAAATATTATTATATACGCTAAGTTTATTTAGTCTAGAACTCATTGCTGTTAGTTTATATATAATGTAGACTTATTTATTAGTATCTAGGAATTAATAGGTATAGAAAGTTAGTAATTGACAGTTATGTTAGCCAGTTATATTACAAAGGTTGCATCAGCTAGGACACACATGATGCATTGATTACATATGTATGTATACCTATGTTGTATATCTGTAATCGAAAGAAATTTACAATCTTGATAAGTTATGTGGTGGTTTCATTTTATTTTCTTTGTTTTTTGTTCCCCACGGCAGCTTCATGTTTCATTTTATTTGCTGGATAAAGGTTGGTTGATTTTGTTGTACAATTTTGGTTAAAATTGATTTTGTTCCAGCTTGCTTAAAGAGTTATGTAGGTTTGGATTTGTGTTCTTTGGATGATGATTAGGAAAAGTGGATTCAAAATGAAAGTTGAAATAGTTTTATTATACGACACACTTCAAAGTTTACTGCAAGGATTAAATGAATAATATATGAAAACTGTTGGTGACAAAAATACATATTCTATGAAGGACGGTTAAACTGCAAATGGGATTACGTGTATTATAGGGCTGCATAGTGGCTCGAGTTTGAGACGAGTTAAAGTTGTGGTGATGCTTTCTGAGTCATGTGATTTAGTTAATTATCGAAGCATGTAATCAAATTCTATACGGCCAGGTAGACAACCGATATATAATATCCAATCACCTATTAATGAAATCACGATCACTAGATTCCCCCGCCGCAACGCGCGGGGGGCGCAATCTAGTTACTATATATTTTCCAACGAAGTGGTAACATAAATTTTAAAGAAAGCATAAAATTCACTTATAGTTTTGAATAACATTTGTGTAATTTCATGGTTTTCACGGGTTGCATATAACATCTTTAAACAATCTTATATTATGAAATTCTCTAAGATCTTCTATATTACGATGTTAAACTTTTCAAATGCTTCAATGGTTTTATTACCATTACTAATTACTTTTAATAGGTTAAACAAGTTGATTTAAATGTTGTATTAAATTTGTCTTGACAACTAAATGAAATTACAATTTTACCAATTTAAATGAATTTGAAATTACAATTTTACCTATCCAGAACCCATTATATAGTAGTATAGATATAGATATAGATAATAGGCCTATTACAAACAAACAATTTTTTCCGGCCCAATGGTGTAAAATGTAAGACCCATCCCATTTTAAAGCGATTTATTAACAACTAAATCAGTTTTTTGGTAACAGATTAACTTATAATTTTTTTTTTAAAATCTTATTTGCACGTCCGGATCCTTGGAAGATCCGCAAGTGATATTATTAATTGGACATCTCTAAGCTTGACTACTAGCACATTATTTAATTACAACATCATTGTTTTTTTATTAAGATGTCCCACACGGCGTGTAAAGATGACACTATATCTTTATTCGCAATAGTGATCTTGGTCTCGAGTGTGTTCGGTTTCATACTTAGTCCGTTTCGAATCCGGTTCTGTTCCTTAGACGTGCCTACCACAAATACACACGATTAACGATTAGTATTTGGTATTAATGGGTCAAACGATTGCAAAACAACCAAACAAATATTTTGGGTTTAAAACCCGCCGTAAGCTACGGTTGTTGAACCGTAGCTTACGGTTCATGCATTCTGCCCTAAACACATATGGAAACCGTAGCTTACATAAAACTTACTAAATTTAAATGGATTGAAACTTTAAATTCTTAACTGTTTTTTTTTTTCATGAATGGATGTTGGTTACTTTTTTTAAGAATGAATGTGTTACATATCAGAACGATTACGGTTGTACACTTGTTTTTTTTAAATTACTTTAGTTATTGTTTATGTCATTCCAAAAATCGGCTTTGTGTTGATTATTTCTTATTTAAAAAATACTAGTCACGCTTAACAATATATATTTGTGTAACAATAAAACAAAATCTTAAGAATATATATTATGTAACAATAATACTAAATAAAAACAACATATATTATGTTTAAAAAATAAAAATAATACCTAGATCCGAGTTTTCCGGTTCGCTTCTCCAAGATCTTGTTAAAGCAACTTCTTTGTTGGCTGTCTATTTTTGTTGAGTTCGTTGGGCAACGACTATTGCTTTCTCCTCATCGGTCTTCTTCTTATGACTTCTTTTGTTACTTTTTTTCCCGTCGAGGATCCAACAATATTTTGTGGTTGTGTTTACGGTACAGTTTCGGGTAAAGGTAAATGCGTTTGGGTCATTGTAACAGGCTGTTGAGTTGGCCGTACCGGAATGGAGGGTTGATTTTTTTTTATATAAAAATAAATAGAAGATGTAGAGAGAATGGTTAGAAAATGGGTTGGAATGAGTTGATTTTATAGATAATTTGTTGAATGTAATTAATAATATTATTATTTTTTAAATGGAGCCGTTTGGTAACGGCTAGTTTTATTTTTTTTAAATTTTGACCAATGACAAAGTGCCACCCAAGCCCATGTCCAGGAGAAAACCCAAGCCCATTGGACCACGCTGCCATCACGCCACCATGGAGGTGGTGTTCATAGCATGAGTTAGCAACCCACGCTCAACCCACGCCACCACTCCCCGTTAATTGTCTTGAACTCAACTTGTAACATTCCTTTGTCGTATTTGTGTCGGCACACTTTAAAACTACAACATTTTCCAGTTAATTTGTTAGAAAGTTATATACAAAACAGGATTTCAAAATACAGACCCCATCGTATATATTGAGAGGGACCTGGTGTGAGGTTGATTTCAGGTTCTGCTAAATTTTTCCATATTCAGAATACCCCATGGTATTATTATTATTTTTTTCATAGCTACTGTGCACCAAGTAAAAACCACCCAATTGATATTGAATAATAATATCACAGGATGACTTTTCAAAATGTGACAATATGACTTTTCAAAGAGCTTATCCATTCATGATGGTTACAAATTTTTAATATAAAAGGAGCTCACACTTCACTTCTTACACTTGTAAGTGACTTCAAACAAAAGTTGCTAAGTTCATTTTGTAAGATGGAAGGAGCGAAGGCGGGTTACGGTCACGCGGGCTGCAGAATCAAGTTAAGAATTATTGTGCTGACATCATGGTTGTGGTTGATCATCATGGCCACCGTAGCGCAATCTCCAAACACCACCCACACTGATCCAGCTGAAGGTCACTCCGGTTTTTATACTATTTATTTTTCTTTCTATGTGCAGTTATAATTGATGATATGTGATTCTTAGTGGCGTACTAATTTATGCTATACTTTTTTTTTCTGAAAAAGAGTAAATTGCCATTTAATCCTTCTGTTCAATATATATATATTTTTTTAAATTGCGTCTTGACGTTTGTAATTTTTTGTTATTTTCGTCTAAACCACTAATTCCATTTAAATTTAAAAAAAAAAGTAAGTTAACTTAAGAGATATTTTTGGCTAGTTTACCTATTTGTTTTTGTTTTTTACTTTTCTATTTCTCTTTACTTTTAATAAAGATAAAGTTATTTATAAAGAGATATGATTATCTATTCGCTGATAGACTGGGGTTTTTATGAAACTAGTGGAATTGATCTGGCGTGTTGTGCCGAGAATTCAATCAATGTCTATTCGCTACATTACAGCATTTACGGGCACTCGATACCACCACGAAGTTGTAAATCTCGGGTATCAATATAACGTAGAAACCCGTTATAAGCTGTGATACAAAGAATATAAACCTTGTAATAAAAATTTCTACATAAGTTCCCTATGTGTCATAGCTAAAATGATACATATAAATATTTATATGCACCAAACAATCCTTTATTTTGTGCAAGTTTTTGAGAAATAAATGTTGGACAGTATTATTTAAACTTGCCAAAACCAAAAGTCAACGTAAGGGTAAATAAGGCGGCGCAATTCATATCATATAGGGTTATTCACGGTATATTTGGCAAAGAGTTTTTATGAGTTTCAAACTTTAAGCTTTTAAGAAAAAGTTGCTACTCAATAAAAAGCCATATTTGGTTGAAGAAGCTTAAAACTTTAAGGTTAGGAGAAAAAGTTCTATATTGAAAAGCTAATAGTATTAGCGTTTAACAAAAAGCTCATACTAGCTACAAACTTTTAATGAGTAAATGACACAAATACCTATTCTATAATAAAAAAACATACATATAAACTTTTAGTTAATTCCTATTTTAGTCATTTTATACATTTTATTAAAAGCTACAGCTACTCTACCAAACACTAAAATATATTTAAAAAGCTACGGCTAACAGCTAACACCTTCCAGCTAACAGCCACCAACTAGTTTTTGACAAACATTCCCTTAGTAGAAGTTGCCAACACAAAAGGTTAAAAAAGGAGAAAAAGATGGCGCAATTTAGTAATAAGAGGCTATTCAAATTCTAGCGCTCTTTTTCAATAGTGATAGAGGGAGATAGGTTGTTTTTTTTCTTTTTAATTTAATTCGTCTTGTAGCTTCTGAATTGTCGTATTTTACATTTCCTAAAATAAATAATATACCCTTCGAACCAAACAAATAGAGGTGAGATGGCCAAAATATCTTTGAGTTTTTTTAAACCTCATCTAAAAAAGGATTTTCTTTCTAACATTAGGCTATAACCTCACTTTTTAGATTAACTTGTGAGTTAGAGACAGATTTAGAAAAAGAATTTAAAAAAAAGTAGCAAATAAGCCCAAACACCACACTTTTCCTATATACTCCAATTTTTTCTAACACACAAAAATTCTTACATTTCTCACATTATCACCAATTTTTTTCTTATAAATTACTTTTAATATATAGATATATATATCTATACTATATTATAATGCATGAGCCAGGGACTTCTTAAAACTTAAGTAATACAAATATAATTGCTTAAAGTACAACACTTAATGCACATAATAAGGATTTTTTAAGGGTAAATATGTCTTTTAGTCAATGTCTAACAACTTAAACTATAAAAATGCTTCTAGATAGGTAGTTTAAGATACCCAAAAGTTAAGAACTTTATTTTCATTAACAACCCTAAAATGAGGGTAAAATAGTCATTAAAACATTATTTACACTTTAAGACCCTATCTTAGTTACACTTTAATTCCCTAATATTTGGTTAGTAGTTCATTTTTCTCCCTCCCATACAAAATTATAATTCTTTTATTTAATCCTATCATAACTTTAAAACTATTATCTATACTAAATTATAATGAGACAATGGTAGTTTGATATACCTGAAAGTTAAGAACCTTCTTTCCTTTAATGCATAATGTACAACCCTAAAATGAAGGTATATTAGTCTTTCATACATTTTACACTTTAGTATCCTCATTTACTTTAATTCATTTTAAGTTTACTCAATTTTTGTTTGTTTAAATAATAGTTACAATTTGTTCCTCTTATTTTAAGCCAACTACCTCCACGTTTTTTAAACGACCATAATTTTTATTATATGCTAATATATTTTCTTTAAAAAAATTACATTATAAAAATGAACATTTTATTCTCTTTTATTTATTGATTATAGTATTGTTATAATATTTTTTTAATTTATAAAGCATATAAATGTAAATTTACAAAATACAGTCTCTATGCTCTATTGCAAACGACAAATGTTACTACTAACATTTTAAGCTTTGAAAATTAAATATCCCGCCCAAAACTTGAAAGTGGAATAATACCTACTCTTCCCTTTTAATTGCGCAGAAACCTCATATTTTGTTTTCTCATTCGGAACCCAAATTTTAATCTACAAAAATCTGTTATAGAAGCACAATGGTGATTTCATCACCATCACAAGAAACCCTATTTTAATATCTTTATCCTTATTTGCTATCATTAGCAGTATGCCTTCATTACAATCATCATCATCATCATCATCATCATCGTAACAGTCAATCGAATTTCTCGGAGATCGGCCTCGCTGGTGTTTGTGAACCAGACTGCGCGAGAATGGAGGAGGTTGTTGATCATAAATCCAAAACAATTGACTTTCGCCGAGCTCCGTAAGGCTTTTTTTAATGAGAATTTTCATTAAAAAATATGCCATTTTAACAATCAGGTTTGCGTTACTTCTTATGAAGATATGTTTCAATAACTTGTAGGAGAGATAATCAAGCGAGTGGAAGCTAGCAATAACTAATCGCCACTCCAGCCAAACGTGGAGATTTGTGGATCGTGTAGCCTCCAACGGCGGCAAATTTACTTTTCCTCATTGCCTTAAGCAAGGTATGGTTTAATATTGTGAAGTTTTTGTTGATCCATTTTCTTTTTTGTGTAGTCACATATCTGTTATGTTGGTTATGAAGAAAGAACAAGTTTTCATGGGGTTTTCTTCTTTAATTATTTTATATACCAAATGTGCGGCTATGATGTGGCATTCAGTGGTTCTTCTTGATCTACATATTTGTTATACTGACAGGTTATTTTTTATATGTTTATCTCAATCCTTTCAATGTTAATGATTAACCATAGTAGCAAATAATTATACAGTCAAAGTCATCAACATAATTATGCGGTAAAAATCTTCAACATAACTATGCGGTCAAAGTCCTTCCACAATATTCTCATCAACATCATTATGTAGTCAAAGTGTAATATCTTCCATATTTTAAGCTCATGTAGATGTGTGTCTATATTGTACTCATTTTGTCTTGTAATGTACAAAAAGATCAATTCACAAAATCATTCTCAGTGTTCACTAAATTTATATGAATCATCATCTATCCCAAGGCATGACTTCTCATAATTTGCCAACTGATTACCAACGTGGAATTAAGATATCTTTAAGAGTTTCTTTATTGATAATTACTTAGAATAATGTAGCATTTAGCTTCTTTTGTAGTTGTATATTTTATGGGTTATTGTAGAAAAATAGATGAAGCTGAACAATGGAATAATCTAGAATTGGAATTCCTCACAAACAATATATTTACCCAAATAAATACTTGATCAGGCTGAAGATCTGTGGGTCATTGTTTGTTTTTATTCACTATTTCTTGCTTGCATTTGATTTATTTGCACCATATATAAGTCGTGATTACTTGCAGTATATATAAGTGATGATAATTTATGTATTGATGTCAAACTAAGAAGCCGAGAAAGTGTTTACATGCGAATCAACCGATAACTAAAGATAACAAAAAGCTTCATGTGTTTAGCATATTCCATCAAGTATATTTCAACAAAGTAAGGACATGTTTTAATGTTTCTATGTCATTTGCTGGAGATGAAGATAGTTTAAAATGGTTTCTTATATATTTTTAAACTTGTTTTACAATCCATTTGATGTTATTGACTTTTTTACTAGAATACTAGGTAAAAGAAGCCAGCGTTTGACTGTCATTTGAAGAACATGATCTTCGTCTTCCTGTTGATACCAAGGTTCCATGGATTCAACTTTAACAGTAATATGTCAAAAGTAAAGAAAAGTTCATGACCAAAACAACGTAATTAGTTTATGTTCTTGATATTTTACTATAATGTTTTTGTATTTTAGGTTGATAATATTTTAGTTTAGCATTTTTTGATAATTTAAATCGTCTCAAAATACAATGTCAGTTTGGTAAAGAGATGTATGAACAAATGTTACTAATTTCTTCTGTTTAATGAGCTAATAAGCGTATCTAGGATTAGTGTTGCTTTAAAATTAAGTGTTACATAACGGTTTTTAATGTAAAAATGTGTGAATTCATAAATGATATGGTTGTTTGCAATAGCCTATGACTTCTAAGTGTTATGTGTTGTTAGCAATAGCCCATGACTTCTATTTTGATTGGCTTTAGTGCAAATGTGCTATTTACTTGAATTATATATAATATATACAAGGAATTGGTGGCATAATACACAAAATAGAACCAGATTAAGTGGTTACACTTGAGTATAAGCCATCATCTATCACCATCTTTGATAAAATCATCTTGGTTTTGGGAATCTTTTACAATAACAGGGTGCATTCACGGGAGTTTGTACAACTTAACACGTTCCAGGTTACAAGAAAAACATCGACAAATTCAAGTTTAAAAGTGTTGATTCAGTTATATGCGTCACTGTTAATGATCCATACACTATGAATGGTTGGACTGAAAAGCTTGAAGCTAAAGACGCTGTAAGTTGCTCCTCATCCCTTCTCTTTATCCAAAATGAAAAATTTCCAAGTGATTATTTTCCCTTTAACATTTTTGTACTTATTTCTTAATTTGGAGTGTATGCTGACAACTGCAAATAGACTTCCTCCAACTTGTATCCTCATCATCTTTCATCTAGATAATGACATTTAATGTTGTTTCTCGTTTGTACCATGCAGATTGAATTCTATGAATACTTTGATGGTAAATTTTACAAGCGCTTGGAATTGGACTTAGATCCGAGTCCTGCATTGCTTGGACATATCTCAACTATGTATGGCTCTAATTTTCATGATTCTGTATCGTATTATTTTCGTTGTTAATTTAACTTTAGGTTCGATTCAAATTTTTGTGCTCATCTTTATTTTATAACTTTTAGTAATGTAATACACTAATACTTTTTTTATGTTAATCTTGTTTTTTATATCAATCTTGTTGGTAGTCACAAAAGAGAGATATTACTGTAGAATTCGTTGGTATAGGTTTGGTTTTAAGAATCGTGAGGCGCTCCGAGGTGAAGTTTTAAAAGCACTGTGACAAGATTCAGATCAAGCGCTACTAATGGTTCGGTATCTTAACTCTTTGATGCAGAAGGAGATCATATTTATCACATTGTTGGTATTGTCGTTTGTTTGCCAAAGTTCGACTGATGCATTGTTGGATTAAATATTTAACTCACATTGCTATATGTTTAAACATGATTATGACGAGGATAAAAATTTTGAGACCATGTTATATAGATACAATTACTTTATATTATGGTGATTTCTGTTACTGTCGTGTAGTTTGGCTTTTCACACCTGCTAAACTTTAACCAGTAGGTCAAATTAGTTTGTTTATGATCCCAAGTTGATATGTGCTTGATTACTATTTTTTACTAACAACTGTGTGCTATGTTATATAATGTAGTTTATATCTTTGTAACTAAATTAATATCAAGTTTTGATGTTGTAGTCCTTATTTGTAAGATATGATGTGGCAATTGGTTATATAACTGCTTTTCAAATGTTAATGATTAATATTTTAATTTGTATAAATTTAATATTGATTTTTTATGTGGGTTAGAGAATAATCCAAGCCATTATTAGATATTAGCTTTGACTTAACAAGAATTTGGTGTTTCTGACAATGGTGGCCAAACTTTCAAGAATGTGGTCTTGAACGCGTTGATTTCACTTAAGGCTAAATGTTCTATGAGTATAAGGGAATCAAGGGATGGATATAACAATGCAAAGCCAGATGCCAAAGCTAAATAACATTTGGTTAATTTGGTCGTTTTATTTGAAGTTTTTCTATTTTAACCCGTTTTATATTAATTTACTGCATTTTGGCCCGTAACCATTTATTTTAAATTCATTATCAACTAGACAAACTGTGTTAGTTGCAGGATCATAAAGCTTATATCCAGCCTCACATCTTATTGAACAACTAAAATATTCTGGCATGTATATTGTAGCAATAGTGCAACACACCTATAAACAAGTATCGCGTTGTAAATTGTTGTTCCCGCCGCATCGCGCGGGTTTTTTACTAGTATATATAAAACTAAAAATAAACTTAACTTAAGTTAACCTTTTACACTTCGATATTAAGGGTGATCTTATTACGACGCTCCAAATTAATATTGGACACACTTCCTCCTCTAATCTCTATATCTCTATATATAATTTAATACTGAAAGAAATAAAGAAATAAAGATGAAAGGGTTCACCAACACTGACACCTCATGAACAAAAATTCCAAAGACTATGGACCAACATTTTAATGGAAGTCTCTGTCAAACACATCCATCACCTCCCACCACATCCGTGAAAACTCATGAGTTTCAATTAAATAAACCAATATGTCTATGATTGACGAGTGTCAAGTTGTATCATATTTTATGCGTCATCAAACCTTTATAAATGACATAAAAACCGTGTGTTATTGGTTATATATTAAAATTAATGATCATAATGCTTGAACTGTTTAAGATATGATCAAATATGTTTAACAACAAAAATTACTATGTGATTTAATAGTTTATCTAAGAAAATAATTAAAATTAAAAGGCTAGACTTCATCGTTTTCTTTTTAGGCTAAATGGCATCGTCCCGATCACCCCACCACCTCCGTCCTTCATCTAGGATCTGACTCATCAACACCCCCTTCATTCTCATCAAGTGGGAGGTGATAAATCAAGCAAGAGGGTGAGAGAGAGAGACGCAGAAACTAGAGAGAGAGACATAGATTGATAGAGGGAGAGTCGAGAATGAGGGGGGAGAAATCATCGTTGCCACCAAACATTGAAGGGAGGGGGCGGTGTTACGCGACGACACAAAATTACCACATGGGCTCCTCGACCCCTTCCATATATTGGTACATAAAACATGTGATATAATATTTGTGTTAATTGTATCTCTCTGATTTGTTTATAACGATTAGACCTATTTATTAGCATATTTTAAAATTCCTATTCATGAATTTGTAAGATACTGAAATAATGAATTGATTAACACTTGAGTTTTTCTTACAATATATAGAGATTATAAGAGAAACCCTAAAAGCCTAACCGAGCTCGTGGGCTCATACCAATAAATCCTAATAATAATATAGTCCAATACTCCTCTGCAGTCTTAGCGGTAGAAAATCGGACGCCTAGACTGGAAAACATAAAAACAAAAACAATAATAAACCCTAAAAAATACGGTTTTCAGTCTAGGTCTAAGAATTCTGCCAAATTCCACAATTTTTAACAATCTCATCATCATCATCATCATCATCATCATACTCAGTTAATCCCACCTATAGCAAAGCTAAGGTAGGGTCTGAAGAGGGTAAGATGTAGACAGCCTTACCCCTAAGAATAGAGAAGCTGCTTCCAGTGAGACCCCCGGCTCGATGTGGTTTGGTATCAAGCCTTGGACATAAGGCACAGAACACTTAGCAATTGAGACAAAGTCGATCGGTGCATGTACCCCTTTGTCTTTTGGCTATCAACGCCACCACATGATGCATGATTAACCGTCCGTCGTTTTTAACGTTATTTTCACGAAATTAGTAAAATAAAGTTAAAACTAGTGCAACTTTACTTTTGCCCCCCGAGGGCCACACATATATACATTATATGTGCACACCGTAACTGGGGCGTAATATAAGATTCGAATATAAGATTCGATAACAATTTGTAGTCTTCAAAATATAAGATTCGATAACAATCTACAATTTTAAATGATCCCGTGATCCCACAAGAGGCATCCAATATGGCAGCGGGTAGCGGTGCGGCGGTAGAACATGGTCATGCAGGCGGCGCGACGGGGACCATAGTCCAACAAGTGGCGGCGGCAAGGAGCTACATGACGGAGAAATGGAATCAATCAGAAGAGGCAGCGGAGATTGCGATGAATGGTAGAAACCATGCAGCTATCAGTGACGGCTTGATCGTGATTAGCGGTTGCAACTGGCAAATGGTGCATATTTCACCTGCTTGGTTCGGTGATTGATATTTCTTTTCTTTCTCGATGCCACTGTCAAAACTTGAGGTGCTTGTCTATTTGATATTTAATTTCCTCCTACTTGCTTTACTTAGGTTGGTCACCCATGATGAACACCAAGACTGCAATATAAAACCGATCAGAATTCATATGCGCTTTGCTGCAACAGGACCGTGGTCAATATACGCATCAAATCGGTAGTGGCGGTGTTTGAAAGAGAGGTAAGATCCGTAGATAGAAAGAGAGATCTGATCAAAGCGATCGGCTGAGATCGGTGGCAGCGGACCGTGTCCCAGAGAAAGTTGCCGATTAGAAAAGAAACGAATGGTGATCTAGAACGAATGAAAGAAAAAGGTAGCCGAGAAATTTGAAGAATTAAGCAAAGGAAAATTAACAAACAAGCATCCAAGGATCACTTGGAAATTTGTGGCTAGAAATTGTTGAATAAAAAACACACAAAACATGCAGCCAATTGAATCAAAGTGGGAATTAGAAAGGCCAGAGTAGATCAACAAAACATTTGAATCAAAAACTTGCGATACTGTCACGTATAGTTTCTATACTTGCATCTCTCGAAACAGGAAAAAAAATGGAATATGAATAGTACGGCTACAATCTAGAACCAAGATTGATAATTTATTTTGAACTGTAATTAAAAAAATGAACGGAAAACTAAAAAGGAAGATGAATCGTGACCGGCCAGGGCGGCGGCAACGGCACGCCGCCCTGTCTAGGGTTTTTCTAAAGTGGTGATGGCTAGGGTTTATTTATTTGTGTGATGCATTGGAGAGTATAGAACCTATGCTGGCTCTGATACCATGTAAGATAATGAAATAATGAATTGATTAATACTTGAGTTTGTCTTACAATATATAGAGATTATAAGAGACACCCTAAAAGCTTAACCGAACTCGTGGGCTCACACTAACAAATCCTAATAATAATATAGTCCAATACTGTAAGATAATGAAATAATGAATTGATTAATACTTTTTTTTTTGGAAGGTGTACTTCAGCGGTGAAACCAATCGATAGACAACCCCTCGACCCGAGTTCGAATCACTACCCACGCACCGGTGTCCACTTTGAAGTTATCTCAAACCGTTACAGGGAATTTTTTCGTGGTGTGCAGGATTCGAACTCAAGACCAAGCCCGGGCGGGAACCCTCCAAAGAAGTAAACCCTCCCACCTCTCCCCAGCTGGGCTGGAGGTCATTGGCGAATTGATTAATACTTGATACTTGAGTTTGTCTTACAATATATAGAGATTATAAGAGAAACCCTAAAAGCCTAACCGAGCTCGTGAGCTCATACTAATAAATCCTAATAATAATATAGTCCAATAGAATTGACATAAATATATAAGTTTTGAAACGGAATTGTAATTTTCATAATAAAATGAAAGCGAGGGTTAGACTATACGATGGTCACTCGTCTAGATACCTACCTGATCGTAAGACGGTGTAAATACTCTAATTAAGCTAATTCGGTTAAAGATAAAGATAAAGATGTCGTCTTGTTAGTGTGTTGAGTTTTTTTATTATGTCGATCTGTAGAGTAGGGTAACATGATTATGATGTGCGACTTACTGGTGTTGCAGTGCGAGCTATAAATGAAATATTCAGCCAATGGAAGATACCTGAAACTTTAGTAACACGTACGGGATGGAACCTAAGTGGAGAACCATGCAGTGGTGTTGCTTTCGATTTACCGACTTACAATCCCGGCATCATATGTGATTGTAATTTTCCCAATTCTACTTGCCACATCACTCAACTGTAAGTGCGCCTTTATCTATAGTCCACATCAACTTTAGAAACAACTTTTGTTACCATTACAACTGTTACTTGTATGTAATTCTGTATCTTTTGATAATCGTTGCTTCACCAGAAAAGTTTATGCAATGGATGTGGTGGGCCCGATCCCGGAAGGACTCTGGACATTGGTTTACCTTTTGACTCTGTATGTATGCGGCTATCTTTTCACTATTGCATTGTGCTGTGAACTTCTTGAGTTATATTTGGTTTGCTGAAGCGTTTTCGCATCTTAGAAACACGTCTAGTTAGATATAATATGTTAAACAAGTCATTGATGAAACTAGCATGTTCTAATATTGATGGACTCATGGAGTGTATGTATGAATTCCACTGTCCTCCCCTCCTAACTCATATCAATATTTGTTATGGCTTCTCATTTGGTCTACAAATAAATCCCGATTACTCAAATAGCGTGGTGACACTTAAATCACCAACACGACCATTCCTTTAAAAATGAAGAACTTGTCTTGGGATATATTAATAGCTACTTTTAGTAACTATTAAAAGTTAATACCTACAACTAGCTATGTCTGTGTGTGTTACATTAGTTTTTTTGAATATCTATATATTCCTGTATACTGTTGAATAATCAAAGTATTTTCTACAGAAATTTGGCCCAGAACTACTTGACAGGTTCCTTGTCACCTTCAATTCGTAATTTAAATCGGATGCAGTGGCTGTAAGCCTTTCCCTTTTGTACTTTAACACGTTGATCGATCATTTTCAATCTCAGCAGTTTTAAGAATATTGCTTCGATTTATGACAATGATTTTGAATTGATCTTTAGGACCGTGAGCCTCAATGCTTTATCCGGGGAGCTTCCGCCAGAGCTAGGAGAACTTTCTGACCTTAAACTGCTGTATAATTCTGCTTTTTATTTACCTTTCATCAGACAACAACTTTTATTGTTTAATTCTTTGTTGAATGGAAATGTTAAATTTTATGTTGTAGGTCATTTAGCGGAAACAATTTCACTGGTTCCCTGCCATCAGAAATTGGAAATTTGCGTAATTTACAGCATCTGTAAGAACATTCATATTTATTATGTTCTATTTTTGCTCTATGTTATACTTTGAAATGTTATGGTGCAATATTGTAACTTGTATAGCCTTTAGGTAGTAAAGTGTAGTTTGTATACCTATATATTGTAACTCTTTTACCATTCTCTAGTATTGAATCTCAACTTTATTATGGTATCAGCCATACAAACCTAGATATTTTGTTTCCCTTCCATCTTTCTTTCTCCTTTCCTTAGCTTTCTCATCTTTTCTTCTACCTTCTTTATTCTTTCCTTTTCCATCTGTTCGTTTTCTTTTCTCACCAAAGTTTGTGGTTTCAATGGCTTCTTCCTCCACTAATTCATCTCCTCTAAATGGTCTTGCACCTATGATTGCTATCAAGCTTAATGCCTCAAATTATATTTATTGGAGGGCTCAAATGCTACCCTTGTTAGCCTACCAAGAAATTGAATCCCATGTTGATGGGTCTCTCTCGGCTCCTTCTCCCACTATAACAACCGATGCTAAGGAGTCGCCTAATCCTGCATATGGTACTTGGTTACGTCATGAACAACAAGCCATTATTTTGCTTCATGCGTCCTTAACTGAAGAAGCTCTTGCGGTTACTGTTGGATTGTCTACCGCTCGAGACATATGGGTTGCACTTGAAAATGCATTTTGTAATACCTCTGTGGAACGTGTTCAAAACTTGCGTGATAATCTTCGTCTCATTCAGAAAGGGGACAAGTCTGTCTCTAATTATGGTCGTCTTTTCAAAGGTGTCTGTGATCAACTTCTTGCCGTTGGTCATCCTGTTGATCCTATGGATCAGTTACATTGGTTTCTTTGTGGTCTCGGACCGGCCTTTGAGGGGTTCTCTACTTATATGCGTACTGTGCGACCCATACCTACTCTCCAAGATCTTATAGCCAAGACTGAAAGTCAAGAATTATTTGTTAAAGCACTACATGGTCCCTCGACTCATTCGGTGGCTTTTTCGGCTCAAACTCAACCTTCAAGGTCTGGTCAGTTTCGGCCATCATATAGACCAGGTCGTTCAGGTCAACATCGGCCAAATCGTGATTCTCGCCAATTTAGGCCTAAACGGCCTCCTACTTGTCAGCTTTGTCGTAAGCAGGGTCATTATGCAACTCAGTGCTATCAATTGCAATCTTTTGCTGCCTCTGGGAATATGTCTGAAGCAAACCTAGCGCAAGCTTTTCATGCGCAATGCACTATCCCTGACTGGACAGGTGACACAGGTGCGTCTGACCATATGGTTCAGAACAACAATTCTCTACCCGGTTCCACCCCTACTAAAGGTAATCCGCGTGTTTTCTTTGGAAATGGTCAATCTTTACCCATCACACATACGGGTAACACCAAACTTCTTGGTTCTCTTGATCTTAAAAATGTTTTGGTCGTCCCTAATCTTACGAAAAATCTTTTGTCCATCAGTAAATTAACTGAAGACAATCCTGTTGATGTTGTGTTTTCTTATCCCCATTTTTTTATTCAGGATCGACACAACAAGAAAATTCTGGCTCGCGGGTGCCGTGAAGATGGCCTTTACATTCTCCACAACACCCCTCAATCGTTCGTTGCTTCGTTAAAATGTCCTTCGGCATCTTTTGAGTCCTGGCATTCTCGTTTAGGACATGTTGGTTTTGATGTTATTACAATGTTGAAAAATAATGGTTTAATTTCCTTTACATCTGTTTTGCCTAAACCGGGTGTTTGTACCCCTTGTGAACTTGCCAAATCCAAACGGCTTCCTTTTACATTGAATAAGAAACGTTCATCATTTCCGCTTGAATTAATACATTGTGATTTGTGGGGTCCTTCCCCAATTAGATCGGTTGTAAATTATCGTTATTATGTGGCCTTTGTGGATGATTTTTCTCGCTTTACTTGGTTATATCCCTTGAAAGCGAAATCTGAATTTGTTGATGTGTTATCTATATTTATACCTTTTGTTCAAAATCAATTCTCATCTCAAATCAAGACGTTTCAAAGTGATGGCGGTACCGAGTTTACCAGTCATAAAGTCCGTCACTTATTGGAACAAAATGGGATTTTTCATCGTATGTCATGCCCATACACCCCGCAACAAAACGGTCGGGTTGAACGCAAACATCGCCACATTGTTGAAACAGGCTTGGCAATGTTATTTCATGCTAAATTACCCACTTCATTTTGGGTTGATGCGTTCTCTACGGCGGTTTACATTATTAATCGTTTACCAACGACTCTCCTAGGTGGTAAATCACCTTTTGAACTGTTATATAATCGCACTCCTGATTATTCCATTTTTCGGTCATTTGGTTGTCGGGTGTTTCCTTGTTTACGTGATTATGCGGATAATAAACTTTGTCCAAGAAGCATACCATGTGTTTTTCTTGGGTATTGTTTCAAATACAAGGGCTTTCGTTGTTTAGATCCGTCTACTAATCGCACCTATGTAACCCGCCATGCGCGTTTTGATGAAACATGCTTTCCTAATGACACCACCACCCCATCCAAGTTAATTACCAACCTTGAAGTCTCCACTTTTTTGGACCCATCAGATGATCATGTAAAGTCTCGTTCGGTTTCATCTACTCAATTAAAGTCTCCATTAAATCCTCCATTAACTAATACCTTTACTCCACCCATTAATCCCATTTGTTCACCTTCACTTTTCCCAACGGCACCTTCCTTTAATTCTTTAAATGATTCCATCATTCACTCATCAAGTCCCACTTTTATTTCACCCACTAATGATCAACTTAACTCTCATTTACATTCTCATTTAAATCCTACTTTACCTCACAATAATGACCCAACGGCTCATGTTCCAAACATTCATAACCCAACGGTTTCACCTCCACTTCACAATACTCCTACCAAAGTTTCACCCGAACAGATTATTCGTGCACCTGAAGCTTCATTTAACCACTACCTTTTTGAAACTCCTAAATTCAATACCACTTTTACTCACTTTAATAATTCATCTCACCCTACTTCTAATACTTCACCAGCCCCAACACCAAACTCTAACAATTCAACCGAACCTATAACCGTTCCCTATTTTCCCTCTCATCATCCCATTAACCCATCCTCTCATACTCCTACAACCTTGTCTCCTAACACCACACCTTCTAATACCCCAACCTCTACGCCTCCATCCTCGCCTATCTTTTCTTCTCCTTCTGTCCCTACCGAGTCACCTACTGCCTCGGCCACACCTCCTCAACCATCTTTACCAACTCATCCTATGATTACTCGTGCGAAGGCTGGTATATTCAAGCCTCGTCATCAGCTCGATTTGGCTCACACCACTCATAATCCTCTTCATCAAGCTCTCTTTGCCTCCACCGATCCTACGACCTTTACATCTGCTTCGAAAGATGAAAAGTGGGTTTGTGCTATGCAAAATGAGTATGATGCTTTAATTCGTAATCACACATGGACACTTGTTCCACGCCCTTCCAATGCTAATGTGGTTGGTTCCAAATGGCTCTTCAGGACTAAATTTCATTCAGATGGTTCTATTGAACGTCACAAGGCTCGTCTTGTTGCACAAGGATTTACTCAAGTACCAGGCCTTGATTTCTCTCATACGTTTAGTCCTGTGGTCAAAGCTACCACAGTTCGCACTGTTCTTGCTCTTGCTGTCAATAATGGTTGGCCATTGCATCAATTGGACGTTAATAATGCATTCCTTCATGGTCATCTTAGTGAAAATGTTTACATGGAACAACCTAAGGGTTTTGTAGACGTTCGTTTTCCCTCATATGTGTGCAAATTGAACAAAGCCATTTATGGTCTCAAGCAAGCGCCTAGGGCTTGGTTTCAACGACTAAGTCTTTTTTTGCTCAAATATGGCTTTGTGTGTAGTCGTGCTGATCCTTCCCTGTTTGTGTTCAACAATAACTCTTACATCATGTATCTTCTTGTGTATGTTGATGATCTTATTCTGACTGGCAATCAGTCTTCTTCGCTTCGAACCTTCATTTCAAGTCTTCATTCTGAATTCGCAATCAAAGATCTTGGGAAACTTAATTATTTTCTAGGTTTGGAGGTTACCTACACAGAGAATGGTTTATTTCTAAATCAATCTAAATACACTAAGGATATTCTTGCTCGTGCTAAAATGTTGGAGGCCAAACCTGCCCCAACACCTTTAAGCACCAATGTTTCTTTTGTCTCTACAGGTGATCCTTATCCAGACGCTACTCATTATCGGTCTATTGTTGGAGCATTGCAATACTTGACAATTACAAGACCAGACATCTCTTATGCTGTGAATCAAGTCAGCCAGTTTTTACAATCTCCGACAATTGATCATTTTCAAGAAGTCAAACGCATTCTGAGGTATGTGAAGGGGACCATTGCTTATGGTCTTCACTACACTCGTCCATCTCGTACAGCTTTGATTGGGTATTCTGATGCTGATTGGGCTCGTTGTTTGGAGACACGTCGTTCTACTTATGGATACTCTATATTTTTAGGTGGTAATCTCATTTCTTGGAGTGCTAAAAAGCAACCGACTGTTGCTAGATCTAGTTGTGAATCAGAATATCGGGCTATGGCGAATACTGCTGCAGAAATAGTTTGGCTAACACATCTCTTACGGGAACTTCATGCCTTACCTCCTGACAGGCCTACTATTCTTTGTGATAACCAAAGTGCTATTTTTCTCACACAAAATCCTGTCTCTCATAAAAGGGCAAAACATATTGATCTAGACTATCATTTCTTGCGAGAACTTGTAACTGCTGGGAAACTTATCACAAAATTTGTTCCAACCAAGCTTCAGGTGGCGGATATTTTCACTAAGAGTCTTCCTTCTCATCAATTTGCTACGTTTCGTAAGACGCTCAACATTGGTCCACCACCATTCAGCTTGCGGGGGGATGTTATACTTTGAAATGTTATGGTGCAATATTGTAACTTGTATAGCCTTTAGGTAGTAAAGTGTAGTTTGTATACCTATATATTGTAACTCTTTTACCATTCTCTAGTATTGAATCTCAACTTTATTACTCTAGATAAATTGGCCAATTCATCAATAAATCTTACATAATCTTCATACATGTTCATTTTTCAGTTACATTGATAGTTCTGGAGTTGGCGGTGAAATACCTTCTACATTTGCTAGTTTGCAGAACATGATTACAGTGTAAGAGCATTTATTTTTTAAGATGATTTAAACTAACTGGTTTAGGACAATTCGATAGTCGGGAGTATTGTAGGCCAACATGTGAAAGTTGGGGTTATTTAAATCCAATAAACATATTATATAGGTCATTGTTTTGGTTTATATTGACGAGCGTATTAGATGTTTGACAAATACTAACCATGTACACTTGACACGGAGTCAAAAGTTACGATTTCCATTGGAGGGAAAGAGCACTTTATGTTTATTGTTCTAGTCATTTAATATTATTCACATCATTTACTATGGATACCAATTCTTGTGCTGTCAGATGGGCTTCTGATAATGAATTCACTGGGAGAATACCTGACTTTATAGGGAATTGGACGCAGTTAGTTGCATTGTAAGCTAACTTCTATGCCATATATATTCAAGGCCAAAGTGTTACATATGAGATAAAACTTTATAATTATTTGCATGCTTTATAGGAGGTTTGAGGGAAACTCTTTTGAAGGTTCAATACCAGATTCATTTTCTAAATTGACCGCTTTGCAAGACTTGTACGTCCCATTAAAATTTATTTAGTTATTCTACTTTGCAAGTTGTTGATATCGTAATTAAAACCGGCCTCTAAAATTGAGTTGGTCTGTCTGGTTCTATGAATGTTGCAGGAGAATAAGTGGTTTACTGAATGGAACTTTGGATTTTATTAGAGATTTGAAGTCTCTTGGTGTTCTGTGAGCATATATTTTAATCATTCTTAATTCTACTCATGTTATCTTGAAAACAAATATAATTACCAAATCATTTGTTGCAGAGTTTTGAGAAATAACAGAATTTCTGGCCCAATTCCAACTGACATCGGAGGATTTCCAAATTTAACACGACTGTGAGTAATATTCTACATTGAAGAAATCTCTTACTGCAGCTACTAACTTTTGGTTTTGGTGCACATTTTCCAGGGATTTGAGTTTCAACAATTTGGATGGACAAATTCCAAGAGGGTTGTTCAACTTGAGTCAACTCTCTTTCTTGTAATACACATATTCCCTTTCTCTGATTATATACATATAATATACATAGGTTAAGGTTCGTGTAAAAAGACCATATTTCTTGAGAAGTGTGAGAAGGATAAACAATTGACATGTATGTATTATGTTTTGGATTTAGGCATTATGTTTTGGATTGTCTTTCCTTGAAAAACACCAAACACAATAATTTAAAACACAATACAATGCATTATTGCCATGGAATTTAAAACAAAGCTAAAACACACAACTAAAACATAACAATTTAAAACACATGTTCTTGGTATGGTGTTTTATGTTTTAAGCCTAAAATAATTTGATTTGTGTTTTTAGTTATGTTTGATGTTATTGTAGCCTAAACAATCCAAAATATCGTGACTAAGTCTACAAAAATGATGCCTACATATCCATTATTAATCTTTTTGACACTTCTCATGAAATATGCCCTTTGTACACGAACCTTGCCATATATATATATATATAGAGAGAGAGAGAGAGAGAGAGAGAGAGATCGATCACAAAGTTACATAACGTATCAGATGAGTGTAGCTTACGAGCTATATGTGTCTTGCGACCTACATATAGCTTTTTTTAAATGTTTTCTAAGTTATTATTTTTTTTTTTGTAAAGATCGATAACATATATAAAGAATCAATGAAAAAATAAGTTCTTGGTTAATATGCTTTTCTCAAGTTTTCAAGTATCTTATAAGTTCTCTTATGATCCACTCTCTCTCACTCTCATATATATTTATACGTGTCAGCGCGCGCACACACACACCATGTAACTAGGACAATAAGCATCAGTGAAGGAATTATATAACATCCATAATCTGAAATTGATTGTCATCATTCCCAGGTTTCTTGGAAACAATAGTTTAAATGGTACCCTTCCTGATGTAAAGAGTGCAAGTCTCAGAAATATGTAAGCGAAATGCATGGCTATGTTGGTTTGCATAAGTTTCTATAAATTATTTACAACTTTCTTAATGTAGTGATGTCTCATACAATGAACTATCTGGAACACTTCCTTCTTGGGTTAATGAGGCGAACTTACAACTGTAAGTGCATCATGTTGAATATTGCATTATTATTATTATTATTATTATTATTATTATTATTATTATTATTATTATTATTTCTTAATTGTGATTCGTGCCTTTCATTTAAGAAGCGGTAGTTGCTGACCGATTTTTAAATTAGTTTTTAAGATAAGTCTGTGAAAAAAAATGCCATATGCCCATATCTCTAATTTGTGTAATGTGCAGGAACTTAGTTGTGAACAACTTCACTTTAGGAGATTCAGGAAACAGTGGTTTGCCTTCAGGTTTAGAGTGTCTTCAAAGGAAGTTCCCTTGTGCTCGTGGATCGCCAAGATGTAAGACAAAACATGAAGCTTGATTCTTTTTTTTTTTAACGTCAACTTGCACAGTCGCACACCCTTAAATGTTGGTTAATACAGATAGTGGCTTTGGAGTAAACTGCGGTGGTCCTTCAATCACTTCAGCCAACCAGATACTTCATGATGAAGAGAGCGAAGAACTTGGAGCAGCGACATATTATGTGATTTCTGAAAAAAGGTGGGGTGTCAGCAATGTTGGCCAGAGGGACAACCCCCAATATTCAGTTTCCTCTTTAAGACAATTCACAGGCACTTTAGATTCAGAACTGTTCCAGACAGCGCGACTCTCTGCTGGATCATTAAGATATTATGGACTGGGGCTGGAAAATGGTAATTACACAGTGACCCTCCAGTTTGCAGAACTAGAGATAGAAGATGGCCCCACTTGGAAAAGTGCTGGAAGGCGCGTCTTTGACATTTATTTGCAGGTTAGCAGAACTTTACATGAGTTTTAATGCAGTTCTTCTTCATCATCAACTTCGTTATCTTCCTAAACCATTGGTTGGCGAAATATGAATACTAAATTGTTTGACATTGAAGTCAAAAGTCAACAATATCCCTATTTGGAACACATGGAATTTTCTATTTTTGAAAATATGACTTTCCCAAAACTAGCTTTGACATTTTGACCCATTTACTATTAGTCCCTAACGGATCAAATAGGTCAAATCGAAAAAATAGCTAAACGGGGAACACCCATGAGGTTGATGGTTCGAGTCCTGCAGTGGACACTGGTGTAAAATTAGGAGTATTTAAGACTATTGTTCAAAATGGTTTGGTCAATCCGGTCAGGCACCGCCTGTTTTGACCCATACTAAGATTGGCCCATTTCAAGTTGTTACCCAACCTGCCTGACTTACTCCTCTTTCCACTTCTAACATGAAGTATAGTTTTATTCATTTGCCTAATTTCTATCATTAGTTTCTCTAATCCTTTTTCTTTTAGGGAAACCGTGTGTTTCAAGATTTCGATATACAAAGGGGCGCAGGGGGGGCCTCCTTTACTCCTGTTCAAAGGCAAGCAACAGTTCAAGTTACAAATAACTACCTTGACATTCATTTATTCTGGTCCGGAAAAGGGACTTGCTGCGTACCTAAGCCAGGGACTTTTGGACCCCTTGTCTCAGCAATCAGTGCCACCCCAAGTACTAATATTCTTTCTCGAGTTCTTGATACTTGACAACTACTACTACCCTTTACTTTATATTTACTTTTTTTTTTACAGATTTTCCCCCTACAGTGAGAAACGCTTCACCTTCGACAAAAAAGAACAATAGGACCGGTCAAATTATTGGGATTGTGGTTCCTATTGCACTTGTTAGCTTTCTGTCATTATTAGCCCTGTATATTTTCCGTCAGTGGAGGAACAAGCAGGACACGTCTGACAATTATGAAGGTAGTTTTTCTGATCTTGTCTTTAAAAATGTTTTCCATTTGCATAGTTGATCTTGTTGTGGTTACATAATTAGTATTGCATGTGAAAACAACTATATAAGTTATTAGGAGTAAATGAAATTGCAACCCGTTTACTTTGCATGGTTAACTAGTTTAAGTTTAACCTCTAACTGGTAAAACAAAAGAAAATAGCTTAACAAGAAACGTGTCAAATAGGTGAAAAATCACCCAAAGTCTATTATAATGCATAAATCATTCATTTTAAAGTTAGATTATAATCATATTTGACACCATTTTATTTTAAACATGCATGCTTTTGTTGATCTACAGAGTTTTTGGGAATTGATACCAAACCATATACCTTTAGTTATGGAGACCTGAAAGATGCAACTAATGATTTTAGTCCTACAAATAAGCTTGGTGAGGGAGGTTTTGGACCTGTTTACAAGGTACTGTATACTTTCCATGAATGATCCATTTTTGCTTCGTAAACTCAAACTTAACCATAATTGGTTTTTGTTATTGTAAATAGGGAACACTTGATGATGGGAGAGTAATAGCTGTTAAACAACTCTCTGTAGCCTCCCACCAGGGCAAGGCTCAGTTTATTGCTGAAATTGCAACAATATCCGCTGTCCAACACCGCAACCTTGTCAAGTTATATGGATGCTGCATTGAAGGAGTCAAACGGCTTCTTGTTTACGAGTATCTTGAGAACAAGAGTCTTGATCAAGCATTATTCGGTAAGAGACATGACTTTACATACATCATAACTACTGTTTCTAGACATGAGTTGCAGAGTATAAAACCATAATGTTACATTCGGGGTCTACAATGCAGGAGACAACAGGCTATCTCTTAATTGGGCCACCCGGTTTGAAATTTGCCTTGGGTTAGCACGCGGTCTTGCATATCTACATGAGGAATCTCGAATAAGGATTATACACCGAGATATTAAAGCCAGCAATGTTTTACTTGATGCTGATCTCAACCCTAAGATTTCAGACTTTGGTTTGGCTAAACTTTATGACGACAAGAAAACACACATGAGTACTCGTGTTGCAGGCACAATGTAAGATTTTATATAACTTGTGTGTATACGTATACGTGTATATGTATTTGATATGTATTTATATGTATTTTGTAGAGGGTATTTGGCACCGGAGTATGCAATGCGTGGACACCTTACAGAAAAAGCTGATGTGTTTGGGTTTGGAGTTGTAGCTCTAGAGATTATTAGTGGAAGACCTAATTCTGATTCAACTCTGGAAGATGAGCAAATATATCTTCTTGAATGGGTGGGTATCCATCAAATTTTTCTATTTTTCTTATAATTTTGAACTATCTGTATTATTAATATAGAAGTAACTGTTTTTATCTGGTTGGTTCCTTTGGTATGTTTTTAGGCATGGAACCTACATGAAGCTAATAGCGAAGTTGAGTTGGTGGATGAAAAATTGTTTGAATATGATGAGAATGAAGTAAAAAGAGTGACGAGAATTGCCCTTTTATGCACCCAAACCTCACCGATGCAAAGACCATCAATGTCACAAGTGGTGGTAATGCTTTCAGGAGACATAGAAGTAGGCAGTGTTATTACTCGGCCAGGGTATTTGAGTGGATTTAATTTTAAAGATGCTACCACATTTAAAAATACTGCTCCAACTATAGGTAGTACCAATTCTATGCCAAGTACAAGTCACTCCACTGTTTCACTAACCACACCTAGTCATGACTCTGGGCTCATGCTTGATAATATCATTGGAGAGGGTAGGTGATGACAGAGTGTACGTATTCATGGATAAATCCCCTTTGTGTTATTTTTATTAGGAGTTAATAATTAAGACAATACCAATGGAAGTAATCCAGAATGTAATATTTTTAATTTTGAATTTGGCTGAATGAATTTGTGATTGATAAAACCTGCTGCAGACCACCAAACTCGTTAAAGGAAACTGGCGAATCCTAATCTTATTTGACGTTATTATCTTCCTGACTTTACTATACATATTGTGGATATCTTTGTTTCTGAACCTCTACGTACTTGTCCTATTCAACATGGTCTAGTGGTATGACGTTTGAACATAACCAAATTAACATGGATTAGGTTGGCTGGTTATTTTAGGTAGTATTTACTATTTAGTCGTAAAATATTATCTATGTGAAATTTTAAGTGTGATGAAAAGTAAACTAAAATTTATTTATAATTATAACTTTTAAAGATCCAAAGGCACAAGATGTCGTTGATGATGATCAACAACAACAAGATCCACAGCTAAAACAACCAAAAGATGTTGCTGTTGATGAACAACCAGAAGATGCTACCGACGATGAAGATGTGCAGTTGTATCAGTTTCTTGCAGATCCAATGATTCATCATCAACAACAGCCACAACATGATCAACAAGGAAAGACAGAAAAGGACGAGGAAGAAGCTAATCCATATGACGATTATGATCCTGAGGTTTTGAAAAAAGCCTGGGATTATAATGACTCTGATGATGACTGGTACCATGACCCATATGAAGATGAGGGTCGGTTTGCTTCATGCTCTGATGATGATCGTCACTTGAAGTGAAACATGTAACAACTAGAAGTGAAAGATGTAACAACTTGCTATCAATAAAATGTATGCAATGTTTAAGTAACAACATCATTTTCATTTCATTCAAAATCAAATTTATTATAATGTTGAATGCATACACCTACATTAATCAACTAAGAACAAAGTACAACACAAAGAACAACCAACTAAAAACAAGCATAATCCTCAGCTTTCTTGCCTCATACCCTCTTGCTTTTGCTAATTGTTGTTGTTTGTTCAAATTTTTGAGTAGGCCGTTGATGACCTTGGAATTCCCTTC
The DNA here is from genome assembly GCA_030844895.1 of Ambrosia x helenae. Taxonomy (NCBI): domain Eukaryota; kingdom Viridiplantae; phylum Streptophyta; class Magnoliopsida; order Asterales; family Asteraceae; genus Ambrosia; species Ambrosia x helenae. The sequence continues at coordinate 9,436 of JAUTDX010001663.1, read as the reverse complement.
ACTAACTGGACCCTCTGCCCACACATCCACTTACACAATAGTGAACCTTCGACCAGGGTTTACTTCAGTCCATGATGTTCGTACTGTGTTTCAGACCCACATCTGCAAATTGGAGAAACATCACTCTATCTTTCATTTCGTAGATGATAATTTGAGCTCGAACTGGACATTGTTGATCTTCTAGGGCTAGGGCTTGAAGAAGACATTGGATTTTACATTAGGGTTTTGAAATGGAATTTGGGAAGAAGAAGACACTTGTTTCTTCATATTATAACGTTATAATACGACTTGAAATGACCAAAATACCCCTCACGTGTGGTGCACGTGGGGGTAATGTAACGACAGTATGGACGACATTTAGGAGGAGGGACGTAATGTGTTAGAAAAACAAACCTCAGGTACTCAGGGTGTTATACACGTGCTGAACCTGTTAGTTTAGGCAAACCACAGGGACGAAAATTGCAATTAACTACAAAAGTCAACCCACCTATAACACAATTTCCCCAACTGTTTTCTTAATATACAGCATATATATCCCTTTGAAAATTAAGAAGATGTCAACATGCATAGCATTAAAAATATTTCACGTTTCTACTTTAATTTTTAACTTCTTAAAAAAACACGGAGGTAACGTATATGATAATAGAAAGAGTAAATAGCCAAGACCATCCTTGTGGTTGGTGGCTTTTGCTAGTCCAACCCAAAACGAAACAAATTGCCTGAACAATCTAGTAGTTTGACGAAATGTGCCAAAACAGTCCATTTTTAATGGGGTTAACTCAGCCTAGTTAAGTCAAGGGCAAAAATGTCCATCAGGCATAGGGACGGTTTTGGCAATGAAATTAAACTTCAAAAACCTATGTTTCAGCCCCAATTTAGCCCTAATTAAACTTCAGAAAACAGTTCGTCTTCTGCAGGTGATCTGCAACAGCTGCACGATATCGTCTTCTTCAGGTTCTTCTACTTCTTTTGATTAAGGATTTAGGTATGTATGTATGCTTCAATTAATGTAATTATTTAGGGTTTAGGTATGTATGTACTGATTTAGGGTTTAGGCATGCATGTATGTACTGATTATGTTGTACTCTATAATTGTAGTGTGAATGAAAACAATTATAGAGTACAACATAATTAACTTTGTATGCCTTAATAATGATGAAAATCTTATGCACTGATAATGTTGCAGATGAAATGATCCAATTCTTATGATGATTGATTATGTTTATGGTTTGTTGTAGTTCATTTGAATGTTTGAGTTCTACTAATAGTTTATGTACTCTTTTGTTAGAATGTTTTATATTTTTGTGTGAGCAATGAAATGCAATGCAATGCACTTATTGATGGGTCACCAAGTAGGTTATGTTTATGGTTTGTTGTAAGTCTAATGGGTCATCAGATGCATAGATATGCACTAATTACACAGTAGCTGCATATTGTAAATATAATGGGTCATCAGATGCCTAGATATGCACTAATTACACGGCAGCTACATATTGTAAGTCTAATGGGTCAATAGATGCATAAGTATGCTTTAATATCTTGCACATATGCATACAACTGCTGCTGCACATATGCATTAGTATGTTGCACATCATAAATAATGGGTCAACAGTTAGGTCAACAACATACATATGCATACAGATGAGTCAACAGCATAGTTAATGGGTCAACAGTTGGGTCAACAACATAACTAATGGGTCAACAGCTAGGTTAACAGCATACATATGCATACAGATGGGTCAACAACATAGTTAATGGGTCAACAACATATTTAATGGGTCAACAGCATAACTGATGGGTCAATAGCTGGGTCAAACCATAAACATAACCTACTTGATGACCCATCAAAAGGTACATTGCATTGCCAAACCGTCCTTGTGATCTGATGGACATTTTTTCCCCTAACTTAACTGGGCTGAGTTAACCCTATTAAGAAAATGGATTGTTTTGGCGTATTTCGTCAACCACAGTATTGTTCCGGCAATTAGTTTCATTTTGGGTTGGACTAGCAAAACCCACTAAAGCACAGGGACGGTTTTGGCTATTTACTCTAATAGAAAAAAAAACTTGCATTCTTTGCTTTGAAAGAGGATTAAATGTTTAGTTGACAACTGGGGCTCATGTCCTTCAGTTAAACAGAAGCAAAGTAAGCAGTAGAATAGAAGAGTAGGGATATAATATCTATTGGAAATAATAATAATAATAATAATACAAAAAATGGGTTTCTAGTTGGTTAATGATTTCAACTTTATGAGTTTGATCACCATTGTATTTAAATTTTGTTGAAAAAATTCTAGGGTTTACACCATATACTAAGAACCATCATAGCCTCCAACATAATCCGGATCCAGAATCGGGTGAACAACAGAAAAAAAAATCAAATAATTAGTAAAAAGATCTAGGGTTTATGTTGATGACTCCTGACTCACAACTATATCAGTCGGATTGGTACTTTTATGGATGCAAACCAAAAGGTTCAAAGCCATAAACAGAGAACAATAAAAGGCATCACGCATTGTAATTCTGACACCGCCCTAGAAGGTCGAAGCCAACGAAATCGGCAGTGAAACGCCTCCTTTTCTCTGTTTCTCTCTCGAAAACAGGAAAACGGAAAATTTGCCATGGACATAGACATGAGGACAAAAAGAACAATAGAAGGTGGTGGCGACGGTGAAGAGAGGGGAGAAGGTGGTGAGGGTGGTGGAACGGTGGAAGTTAGGGTTGGGAGAGAGGTGGTAATGTGGATGGTATTAGGGTCTGGATTAAATGAGTTTTTATAGTTGGGATAAGGAGAAGAACTTTTATAAGTGATTAGGCTTTTTTTTTAATACCTAGTGCCACGTGACACACCTAAGAAGACATGATGGCTTTATTGAGCGCTATGTCAGGTTTTCTTTTATTAATATATATATATATATATATATATATAGGCTAAAGGTAGAATGAAAACCTCTAAAACGAGAAAACTCCGGAAACCCATCTTGTGGACCACATTGCACCACATCACCCATTTGAAAATATATTATTTTATGTCTTGAGGGGTATATTAGACATTTTATCTTCCCCCCATTTATAAGTTTGAATATTTTTATTCTCCCTCCTATATAAACAAGATCTCTCCATCTCTCACACACATACTCTCTCTCTCTCACTCTCTCTCTAACAATCAGAATTCTTTCACCACCTCCCACCACCACCACCACCACCTATATATATAGGCTAAGTATTGGGAAGAAACCCAGATCTGGTTCGATTGTAATGGTTCTATTTTGATTGTAATGGTTGCAGGTTCATTCCCTCTTTCCTCTACTCATTCTCAAAACTAGATCTGAAACAAAAATACATTTAAACAGGTTCGATTGTAATGGTTCTGTTCGATTGTAATTGTTTTTCATTATGTTTGCTGATTGTACTCGCATCATTTTTGATTGGAACCTGTTCTTAATTGTCATCGAGGAATAGCATAATTCGATAATAATTTGATAGTTACTATTTTACTACTATTTGTAAATTGTAAATCATCTTGACCTTGCTTACATCTTCATTGAATGGCATGTTCACTCATTTACAGGTTATTATCATGAATTCATTATTATAATAATATTGTTTCCAGGTACTAGTTTTTCTAAATCCTAGTCCGTGAAGTACCAAGTTTCCAGTAAGCATAATAACTAATTTTTATTTAATTTGGGTTTTTTTTAATTCCTAAAAAAGTAATAATAATAATATTGGTTGGGAGATGGATTGGTTAGTTTGTTTTTTATGTGTAATATTGATTAATAATAATAATATTGGTTTGGAGATGGATTGGTTAGTATGTTTTTTTATGTGTAATATTAATTAATAATAATAATATTGGTTTGGAGATGCATCGGTTAGTATGTTTTTTATGAACGACGAGATCGATCAATATGTGAATATCATTATTATTATGAGTTTTTTAATAAAAAGTAGTGAATTTTAAAAAGTAAATTCACATGGAGTGTGTGCATTGGTACAGATTTTAATATATTTTTTTAATCAAAATTGGTGAATTTTAATGTCCCTTAACATATGCAACAATATGTCTGATTTGTTTTTTTACCAGTATGTGCATGTTTGTATGAGTATTATAATGTGTGGAATGTATGTTTGCATCTGTTTTCTATATTGCGTTTGTTTCGTATGTAACAACAGAACTAAGTTGGTATAAATTTGTTACCGATTTTTTTACCAGATACAAAGGTTTAATTTAATGTCATTGATCATGGGTGAATCTATGTTTGCGTCTGTTTCGTATGTAACAGCACCACTAAGTTGGTATAAATTAGTTTCTGATTTTTTTTACCAGATACAAAGTTTTGATTTTTTAAGTTTGATAACTAAATGTATAAAACATTTTTTTTGTATCAGTTTTCGTATGTTTTTCGTATGTAACAGCAGAACTAAGTTGGTATAAATTAGCTTCTGATTTTTTTTACCATATATTGATTAAAACAAGTCACTAACCATGGGATCAAATATATGTTTTGCGTCTGTTTCGTATGTAACAGCAGAACTAAGTTGCTATCAGTTTCGTATGTTTGATAATCTTGATAACTAAATGGATAAAACAATGTTTGTTTGTATCAGTTTTGTATGTTTTTTTGTAATCCAAATGGTTAACATACGTTAAGACCGCGGGGGGGGGGGGGGGGGGGGGGGGGAGGGGGGCTTTACATGTAAATTGATGATTTTTGTTTTATTTTTGCAGGTGAGCATATTTTTTGCATTAAGGATGAACATGATTATCAAGAATGAAATGTAGACAATATTTTTTAGTTATGATAGTTTTTTTTAGCATTTGTCGATTTGTAATGACCGTTTTGTTTGTTTTTATCACTTTGTAAGAAACACTTCTTGTGTACATTTGAATGTTATTTGATCTATAAAGTTTTTAATTGATTATATACAATCTATGTGTTTTAACGTATGCAACAAAAAATCACATATGAGACCAGAGTCTGTGCAACTTTAACGTACGCAACATTGCATTGTTACATATGTAACATGACGTGCTGACAGATTTAGGACCATGGTCACAAAAGTATGAGAGAGATGATGTGACATGTATGGGGTCCACTTGTCATATGTGCTTTTTCAGAAAAATGCCATTTGACCAATGTGCCCTTTTTTTTGTCATCTACCTACATAAATATATTAAAATAATCTAGATTCAATCCACACCATCCATCTAGTTTGATCAATGGCTCAAAGAGAGTTTACAAGGTTTTCTCAAATTTTTGTGGTTTTCTCTATAACCATATATATATATATATATATATATATATATATATATATATATATATATAGGGTTAGGATAATATGAGAACTCTACTATTTCGTGAGAACTAGAGAACTCCTATGGACCATTGATCTTGATGATCCAATGGTTGAGATCAAAAGTTGTGAATTTTGTCTTTATTTGTTTAATAAGCATTTTTTTAATATGTTAAAGTACAATTAGGGGCATTTAGGTAAAACCCCATGAGAGAGAAGATTTATTATAATATTATGTTATTTCTTATTCCATAACTAATAACAATCATATTTATTAAACTTATTTAATTAAAATAATTTACTTTTTATAAAAAAAAATAATTTAAAAAAAACGTGCAGTTTTTTTGTCTTCCTACCCCCCCCCCCCCCCCCCCGTTTTTACACTGGTCTAATTTTTTTACACCAGTGTAAATCTGTCATACACAAACATTTACAACAATTACACTAATGTAAACCCAATAAAAAAATTCAGCCATACACAACTTTTACAAAAAAAACACTAGTGTAAAAAACCAAAACTAGATGGTGTGCTTTACATTCATATTTACACTGACGTAACTGATGTTCTACACCAGTGTTTTTCTTACATAAAAAAACGACTATACATTATACATTCATATTTACGCTAGTGTAAACCGATGTTTACACCAGTGTTTTCTTACAAAACATACTACACCATTCACCGTCGTCTCCACAGCATCGCTCTTCTTTGCCTAACAAAAAACCCCAAAATTTTCAACATAAAAAACATATCTTTTCACCATAATAATAATAATAATAATAATAATAATAATAATAATAATAATAATAATAATAATAATAATAATAATAATAATAATAATAACAATAATAATAATAATAATAATAATAATAATAATAATAACAATAATAAATGTAATAACAGAAAAATAATAATAATAATAATAACAATAAATAATATCAGAAAAATAATAAAAATAATAATAATAATAAAAGAAACAAAATAATAATAATAATAATAATAATAACAGAAAAACATATAAAAAATAATAATAAAAGAAATAATAATAATAATAAGAAGAAATAATAATAATAAAAAAATACCTGTGTCGTCTTCATCATCGCCACCGGTCGTCGTCTTCACCGTCGTCGTCTTCAACCCTCAAACCACCGTGAACCACCGTCATCCCACCACCCTTCATCACCCCCTCTTCATCGTCTTCATCAAACCCACCGTTTCGTCTTCATCATCACCAACCACCTGCACCACCGTTCGTCTTCATCATCACCACCGCCCAAAACCCCCCTGTTTCAGATCTGTTATTCAGATCTGTTCCTCATCCCAACCATCTGCAACCATCGTTCAGCACCCTCATCTTCTTCATTCCCCCTGCAACCATCGTTCAGCACCCCCACCATTGTCGTCTTCATCGATCTTCCGCCTGAAAAACCACCCCAACGACCACCACCGCCTGGAACCACCGTTTTCTTTTTTGTTTTTTTTAGAGAGAGAGAGAGTATGCCTCTGTTGTGTGTGTTTTAGAGAGGGAGAGGTGAGAGAGAGAGAGGGTCACGAGAGAGAGAGAAGAGATAGAGTTAGTGTGTGTGTCTGGTGTGTGTGAGAGAGAGAGACTAATTTGAATTTTATGATTATTATTATTATTATTAATATTTAAAAGAGGTTAGTTGGGTGGGGGTGGGGTGGGGTAGGGTGTTATTATTTACTAAAAATACCCATAAAGTGAATGGGTATATTGACTTTAATACCCCTAATTAAAAAAATACAAATAAGTAAGAAGATGGTGATGTGTCAGTTTGTGAATGGTCTAAAGGGGTTCTCTAGTTCTCACAGCATAGTAGAGTTTTCATATTATCCCATTCCTATATATATATAATATATATATAGGGGAAGTATCCATGGAAAACCCTGTTTTATTCGGAAAACTCCCGGAAAACCCTACTTCCCGAGCTTTTTTTTGAAAAAATTAGGGCATGTAAAAATACATGTTTTTAAGTGTTTTGAACCAAAAAAATCAAAAAAGCGCCGAACGGTTTTTTTAAAAAAATAAAATAAAATAAGTTGTGCATCATAACATATGTTAGCCTTTTTTTTGCACTGGTAACATATGTTATGATGAAAAAATATTTTTTTTTAAAAAAAAAACTGCTCGGCGTTTTTTGATTTTTTTTTGGCTCAAAAAAATCTTAAAAACATGTATATTACATGCCCTAATTTTTTCAAAAAAAAAAAAAAGCTTGGGAAGTAGGTTTTTCTAAGGGTTTACTAGAGTTTCCCGAAATAATTAGGGTTTTCCATTGATCCTTGCTCTATATATATATATATATATATATATATATATGTATATATATATATAGATGAACTATAAGATTCATTTATATATCCTAGTTCACATGTTTTAGTCTGAAAGAAAACAATTTATTTTGGTTACTAAGAATGAGTATGTTACCCATGTACACATGTGTTTACTATATTATTTGGAACTCTTTTGCACCATCACACGTGCAATTATTATTATTATTATTATTATTACTATTATTATTATTATTATTATTATTATTAACTGCTTCACTCGTTTTTTCTCTTATACTTTTAAATGTAGCGTTTTATAAAATTACGAATATACTGTTAAGATGAGTTTTTTTCTCTCAACGTTTTGACCTAAATTTCTTTAAAAACGGAGCAGGGCCAAATATATTATATTATTATTATATTAAACAGTATGCTATACTAGGCCGGGCTCGTCCAGATATCTTACATTTCAAATGACTATCTTATTCTTTACTTACTCGTTCGCCAATATATGAAGTTCAGATATCTGAATTTTATGTCAATAAAACGGGATGTAACATGGAAACTATTGGTATGAAAACATGTTTTTGTTTGTTCTATGTTAATTGTTATATTACAAGTATTTAACAGAATAAGAATTCTTATTGCTTCTAGTTCTAAATATTTCTAAATCTACCTTTTGTTGCTTATTGATACATATTATGGATCGTTCTAAGTTGATTATTGATTGTTATACAAGTATTGAAAACTATTGGTATGAAATAGATACATGTTTTGGCTTGTTCTATGTTGATTGTTATATACAAGTATTGATTGGTGTATCAGAAGTATTGGATAATTGGTATGAAAAAAGATACATGTATTGAATTGTTCTATGTTGCTTTACAAATATTGATTGTTATATTAGAAGTATTAGATAATTGGTATGAAAAAAGATATGTTATGGGTAGTTATTTACTAGTGATTGAGGTGGTTTAAATCCATAATTGCAACATGGCATCTGATTTTGCCAAAAGTCAAGAAGCTAACAAGGTTTTAAAGCAAAATGAAACCGATTTTCAAATAAAATTAACACTTTAAAGAAAGAGGTTTTAGAATTGCAAAAAACCATTGGTAACAAACAAAATACAATTATAATTATATAGCATCTTGGGAACAAACAAAGATAGAGTTAGCTTTAGTCAAGTGCGATTACAAGTCAAATATCATGAAGATTGAGAGTTACAAAGGTTCAAAATATGTTTTGGGACATATCATTGATGCTCTGAAACCCTCCAAGGAGACATTAGGATTTGTTACAAAGAGTTTCCTCCTCCAATGAGACATGAAACTCAAAATCTTACTAGAGTTCCTAAGGATGCAGACAACACCAAATTTGTGATCACAACCCCTTTGGTTGTTGATCCAGATGAGATTAAACCAAAGGCTGAGTTAGTAGATAAGAGTGAGGTGGTTGAAATTGAATCTGTTTGTGAGGATTCTTGTGATGAATCCAAGGAATTAGAAAAGCCAGGTTTGGGATTAAAAGCTTCCATTGATAATGAATCAGAATCGAAGAAAAGCCTATCTAAAGAGGTTGAGTTGTTTTATATGATGGTCGGGTCTAACAAAATGTATTCTGACCGACAATTTCCGGGAAAAAAAACATGAAACAATCTTTAATCACACAAGTTTTTTCATGAAATCAACTTTTTAGTTGATAATAAGGGAAATTAAGAAGAAAGTATGGAACAAAGTAAACTAATTCCCAAATATAAGGTCAAGAAACATGTTGGTCAGAATAGTCAAGCTCAAACCAAACCCAACCATCATGTCAACCGAAAGATTAGATCCAGGAACAACCAAAAG
>JAUTDX010001662.1:0-61178 GCA_030844895.1 Ambrosia x helenae | reverse complement strand
GTCCTTCGTGGGAATCGAACCTGAGACCTCCAAGAGAGATCCATGGTCCATTCACCAACTGAGTTACCCGTGAAGGACTTCATATCATATAATTTATTTAATAAATTAAGTGTTTTCATTTTTTTAATAAATTGATTGAAAAAGTGAACATTGGAAATTGCCAATAACATTTAATATAACTAAAATGTTTGACCAATTTGGTATGTTTAACGGGTGTTGTTAAACATACCAAAATGGTCAAACCTTTTAACTTATATTAAATGTTATTAGCAATTTCCCATGCTCATTTTTTCAATCAATTTAATGATTTTTTTAAACACTTAATTTATTAAATAAGGCATGCACTTTTAGATGGCAATTATATATTTTTTTTGTTTTAATTAAATTTTATGTCCCTAGAACTTGTGATTTTTTAACAATTACTTACAATCTAGAACTTGTGATTTTTTATCTATCTATCTCTCAGTCATGATTTATATTTTGGAAACAAAATTGGTACATAAGTCATAATCGACAGATGAAACGATAAAAACTTAATGTTTTTTCTCTGTGTCCATGGAGGAAAATCTAATTCACTCGTTAATTCTAGCACGTTGAGTTTTTGCTATTATTCTTAGCATTATCTAAAGTTTTAAAATTTCCATGTATAAGGTCGTGTGTAGTGGGGGGGTTACTCCATGGGGCTTTTGGGGATTAAAATATTATAAAGTATTAGGATGGACTCTATAACGGCTTTTATGGGAAAATATGTGTGCAGGGGCGGACCTAGCTCATAGCTAGGGATTGCACCCGCTGCTACTCAACTCCGCGCGCGTAGTGGACATTTTTGGTTTTTTTTTTTACGATTTTTCGAAAACGTTACTACTAAAATGAAATTACGTTGCTACAAAAATTTAATAAATGTTACAAAACTTACTACTAAATAAAATTATACGTTACCACTTACGTTACTCGGAAAAATTTTATCGAATCCGACTAATAGTAACCCAAAAAAATAACTAATCTGATTACTGATTCGTTTGTTTTGTTTACAAGTAAAACTAATATAACTTCAATAGTTAAGATAGTGATATCGTTTTTGTTTTGTTTAAATATATTATTTGTTAATTTCATCACTTTTGTTTTAATTTCGTTTTGTCACTAAGAACTTTTAGCACTTTTGTTTTTCTTTTTTAATTTCGTAAAAACAAAATAAAAATATATTTAGATAAATATATTATTTTACACGGTAAATATAAAATTACTTATAAACGTTAACACAAATAAAATTCATTTTTAGGCATTCGGGTCTCGTGAAGCATTGGTGGATTGGTACAAAAGTTGGCATATTCACTTGGTGTTGTCGTCGTGAAAAAAAAAAGATCAAATAAAAGCCCATGTGGCTTCGTGTATAAGGTTGTGTTCCAATGTGATCGTGGCGGCGAATATAAAGGGAAAGATTCAAGTAAAGTTACCCGGCACCAAAAAAAAATAGGAGTCGGAACCTCAAGTTCAAAAAAATACTTGTGGACGACATCCAGGAACCTCAAGTTCAAAAAATTACTCGTGGACGACCAAGCTTGAAGAAATCACAACTAAGTATTAAATGTTTGCATGTTTACTTTTTTTATTAGAGACTCGTATCGTTGTTTATTTATAATGAACTTTTGCACTTTGGTATTTATTTATATTTTCATCCTTGGATTTATGGGAAGGCCAAACGTTTAATTTCGATCGTTTTAGCTTGGATTAAAATAGTGGGTATCCCCCTTCACCTTATTTCCAGGAGTTTATTGACGTTGTTGGTAATGTCTTCGGAAGATAGTTCATCGGCAAGTCGTTCGGATAATGATGACGATTTGTCCTATGATATGTTGGAATTCTAGTTTGAGATGGCAAACGTATCGATGAGGAAATCAAGCTAGAATGGAGAGAAAGGAGATTCTCGGTCTGGGTTTCGGAAGAGTCTGGGGTCTGGGTTCCTTCCACGCATGAGGAATAGCCGAGTTATATAGTCTTCTCAATGATATCTATGAGTTCCAATGGAGAGGTGGTCATGATCGCTGGACATGGAGCCCCGAAAAAGACGGTGTGTTCTCAGTCTCGTTGGCCAAGAAATTATTGGCAAATTATGTGTCGGGCGATGATAAGTATACGATTGATTGGAAGAGTTTGGGTTCCGCTAAAATATAAAATTTCTGTGTGGAGGGCAGCTCAAAACAGGCTGCCTACTATTGCCGAGCTTATTAAACGTGGAGTGCCGATCCAAGATTCGAATTGTTGTGTTTTGCCAAGGGGAAATGAAAACTTCTTTACATCTTTTCACCGGGTGCGCTGTTTATCAAGAAGTGTGGAGTAGATTAGAGAGGTGGTGCCCGGCTTAGTCAAGGGATTGCTTTCGATGTTTTGGATCTCCTTAAGTTACCGATACTCAGGTGTCATCGAAGACCGCTAGATACACCTTCAGAGGCATTGTTTACGCTTCTATTTGGGTGCTGTGGAACGAACGTAACGATCGGACTTTCAACAACAAACAAAGGAGACCGGCAGAGATTGTGGAAAACATCAAATCTATGACTTTCTTTTGGTTTCGTAATAGGTCTAGATGTAAAGATGTCGATTGAAAAAGTGGTGTATATGTCCTATGGATTGATGCTTTGTAGTTTGTTTTCTCGTAGTTCCTCGCTTTGAGGGCTCTTCGAGTTGTGATTTATGAAGTTTCCTTTTCAAAAAAAAAAAAAAAGTACAACAAAATATAAAATTGTAAATAAAAAAAGTGATAGTAGATAATAATACAAAAAATAAATAATAGTATAATAATGTAAATGTCTATCTATCATTAAATGCTTACCTATTATTAAATGCCTACCTATCATTAAAGTTTGACTAAATTGGTATATTAATCCTCTTACTTGGTATATTTAACACAAGCCATGTTTAACAACACTCTAATTTTAATTGTCTTGTAATGAGTTTCTCTATCTTTTTATATTGAATTTGGAAGCATAACCACTTTGGTTTCTTAGTTCCATTTTCTTCAACAACTATCCCTGAGATTGTCATCCATGCTAATAAGTTGTGTAATTAATCCATAATAATTACGCTATCAATTTGCAACCATGGTAAAACCACACAAACAAAGAATCTTAGCTATTAACCTAATAATAGTAGTAGTAGCAACAACTAATACGACTACCACTAATACCACCACTACTAATGAGAATCACATGGATTGCAAACACAAATTTTATTAACATACATAAATTTGTAAACTATGACTTACCCTATAGTTCTTCGATCGTCTCATCGTAAATTTAAATAACAACTTTTAAAAAATCGCCACAAACAAAAACTCCAATTAGGTTTTCAAATTCAAATATAATGCGTTACAATGGCTTCTATACCAATGCGATTCAGCATTTCACTCGATGACCTATAAAAAAACAAAAGACTTAATCACCCTACCCTGAAAAACCGTAAACATGCGACAACCTACTAATATTACTCCTTACACTTTGAACAATTAACTATTATATATTTTTTTAGAATAAAAGTTTTTAATACTTTCCAAGACATATAGAATTACAATTACGCTATGTTCCTAAGTTCACCTGAGGGAGGAAAATCCTTCCATTTCTTTTCTTTTCCATCCATTCTTTCCAATTTAAAAGGATTGAATTTGGCCTAGTTTTTCTTTCTTTTCTATTCCTTCCAAAAAATATCTGGAACACACATTCTCCGCTTTCCTTCCATTTCATTCCTTAAAAAAAAAAACTCTAGAACACAATTAAAATTTTCTCTCATTTTTTTCTATCCTTAAGTAAACTCGGAACACAAAGTTAGAGTTTTCTTTCTCCTCTAAACCATAAAAAGAAAAATAGTCACTTAGGTTATATCCTAGTGGTAGAAGGCAAATTCTCTCTTGGGTGAGGTTGAGAGTTCAACTTCAAGTGTGTGTTCATGAGTTTTTTTTAAATGAGGGAAATGGAGAGAAATGATGAGATGTGTGTTCTAAATTAGGAGAAAATAGAAGGAAAAGAAAGGAAAAAAAAAATAGAGGAAAAGAAAGGGAAGAATTTTCTTTTCTTTTCTTCTCTTACGCTGTGTTCCCGAGTTGACTTAGAAAGAGAAAAGAAAAAAAAGGGAGGGAAAGAAAAAAAATATTAGGTTAACTCGGAAACACAGCGTAAGGCGTGAAAAAAATGTAAAGAAAAGGGAGCTAAGAAATTAGCCATTCAAAAAAAAATATATATAAAAAATTATTAATAATATTATTAATAATAATAATAAATAAAAATAATCATCCCTTTCATATTCCATAATATAATACAGCAACTTAAATCATCCCTTTCACATTCCATAATATAAGTAGAGTGTGACCCAGGTAACAAGACTGATGAACTATCTGTTAAAAAAAATGGAGTCTTTGATGCACCATGGATTTAGGGTTAGGGTTTATCCAGATTCTTTAAACCCCAATCCAAGATTCAAATCCTTCAACTGTCCATCATTCCTAACAATGGAAAGCCGCAGAGCCAGTCTTACTTCTATTCAAGCTCAACAGGTAAATCTTGAAAAATCTTTTTTTTTTTTTTTTTTTTTTTTTTGATATTTAGGACTTTATGATCAGTTAATTTTAAATGGGTTGATAGATTTGTCATGATATTTTCATAAACTTTTGATCTTTATAGAGTTTGGTATGATTTCAGTTTTTTTTTTTTTTTTTTTTTTTTTTTTTTTTTTTTTTAAATTTGGGGATATTATAATTATATAATAATTGGAGATATGGGTAGTGAAAAAGATTGGTTAGTTTGATAATTTATGAATGTTAAGATGATAAAGTTTTATTTTTTGTTTGATTAATTTGTAGTCTGGAACAAAGGATGGGCCTTTAGTTGCCACTGTAACTAGTGATTCAGTGGTTGAGGAGTTGAAAAGTAAAGATTGGGAAATTGGGGCTTTGAAAGATGAGATAGCTGCAACTCAGGGCATTCGGATTAGGAGACGGCCACCTACTGGACCGCCTTTGCATTATGTTGGTCCGTTTGAGTTTCGGTTGCAGAATGAAGGGAATACTCCTCGGAATATACTAGAGGAGATTGTATGGAACAAGGATACAGAGGTTGCACAGGTGTGTGTTTTTTGTTGAAATTCTGCTCTTTACGTAAGGTAATCACGAACTTGGTTTTTAAATATGCGATGCGCTCCAATGTGTTTGATCCCAAAAGACGATGCGCAATGCTTGATGCGCGCGCATCACGTATGAGAGGCATTCAGTATTAAAAAAATTATTTATAGATAAAATTTTAACTCGTTAGCTTTAAACATTAATATTTTCGAGATTAAATATATGAATACAATGTGTTTATCCAAATGTTTTAAAGCTGATTTGTATGCCTGAATGATCCAAAATTGGTTATTTGATCCCTGAATGATCAAATCAAGAATCTCTTTATCCAAATGTTTAAAGCTGATTCGTATGCCCTTTTCAAAATGCAAATCCGAATACATTATATTTGCCCTTTTCAGATGAAAGAGAAAAATCCATTGTTTTCACTAAAAAAGGCTCTGGAGAATGCTCCTCCTGCGAGAGACTTTCTAGGAGCTCTTAAGGCATCATATTCACGAACAGGATTGCCTGCCTTAATTGCTGAAGTGAAAAAGGCTTCACCAAGTAGAGGTGTTCTAAGGGAAAATTTCCATCCTGTAAGTTGCCTTGCCTCCCTATGTAGATATGTGTATGTATCATAGTTGTTAATAGGGAATAGCGGACGATAGCGACAAGCTACCGATACGCTTCGTAGCGATAGTGATGAAATAGCTGGCGCTATTTCATGTTTAGGGATACACTAGAAGAACTTTTTAGGATGTTTTATATGAATATTTAACCAAAAAAATAAAAAAATACTAAAAATAGAAAAATCTCGTTATTTGTCGCTATCAACCATATAGCGACACATGAGCGCTACGCTATTCGCTATAGCGGACGCTATGGTCGCTATTAACAACTATGGTATGTATCAACATGTATGGCTGTATGCATGTATGTATATGTACATGTATAGATATGGATCTAAACAAACGTAAATGTGTACATACATATGTTTATGCTCCCCTAATGAACTTATAAGCATTAGGGCTAATTACACCAAAATGTATCTTTTATCCTTATGTTGTTATTTTATGTAAGAAAATCCCTTTTTCCTGATCTATATAACAGTTTTTCATCATTGTACGCAACTAACCTTCTGTAGCAGGCAAAACAGTGAAGCTGTCACCATTTCATTATGGCTTGGTGATGTGCCGTAACATTTTTTTTTTGTGTTATAGAAGGTTCTTTTTATACGATTATAATAAATTAAAATTATTCTACAAAGTGGAATATTTTTTCTTACAATGAAAAAAAATGTGAAAATAAGTTGCATTTTGGTGTAATAAAATCTAATTGCTAGGCTTTTATTGATGTTCAAAATTTCCCACTTTTATTTTTTAATTAAATTGTTTAAAATTGTTTTCGTTACAGGTTGAAGTCGCACAAGCTTATGAGAAAGGTGGAGCAGCATGCCTTAGTGTTTTGACTGATTCAAAATATTTTCAGGTGAATATTGATTATCACGTTTGCTTTAACCAATATTGACGGTGCTCTGATGTTTATGTTACGTTGCATTGTTTATTACTTTATTTTATACAGGGAAGCTTTGAGAATCTAGAGGCTATACGTAGTGCTGGAGTCAAGGTATGTTTTATTAATATATTTTCAAATCTTCTACATTTTATGAGTTTTATCGCGCTTTGACGTTATTTTTAAATGTAGTGCCCTCTTTTGTGCAAAGAGTTTATTGTGGATGCATGGCAGCTGTATTATGCAAGAACAAAGGGCGCAGATGGCGTTCTGTTAATTGCAGGTGTTTTACCAGATCTTGACATCAAATATATGCTTAAGATTTGCAAAATGATTGGACTGACTGCACTTGTTGAGGTAGATTGAAGCTTAAGTTGAGTGTTTTTTTTTTTTTTTTTGATAAACTATAATATAGATTTATATTAAAAATCATATATCTAAATATATTGGTGCATTAGTTAGTAAATTGTTTATGTTATTCTTTTGTGTAAAATATCTTCTCTTTAATTTTTCTTACAAGGTGCATGATGAGAACGAAATGGATCGCATGCTGGCAATTGATGGAATTGAACTCATCGGCATCAATAACCGCAACCTCGGTACGCACTATCTTTCCATCACTTGTTTTCAATAAATAAATATATCTCAACGTAATTTTTAATGAATGATTTCTTGCCACACGTGCAGAAACATTTGAAGTCGATATTGGCAACACAAAGAGGTTGCTTGAAGGAAAACGTGGGGAAACAATCCGACAAAAGGACATATTAGTAAGTGCAGCACAGTAAAATATTGCTTGTTTTATGCTCAAGAACGTGTCATGGTATAATTATGTTTCTGAATTTTTTCAGGTGGTCGGGGAGTCTGGACTGTTCACTCCTGCCGACATTGCCTATGTACAAGAAGCTGGTGTGAAAGCCGTAAGTGAAACTGTTAACTTGTTTTATACCGCCGATTATGATCAATGTGAACGGAATTTAAGGTACAAGTTTGTTTGCGTGTTGCAGATATTGGTTGGGAGTCGATTGTGAAGCAGAAAGATCCGACGCAAGGAATTAGAGAACTGTTTGGTAAAGATATAGCGGGTTAGGTACTTTTTGTAGACCGCATATGTAGCAGCTTGTTTTCGGTTTAAATAGAACATCTAATAAAACTCTTGTAACATGAGAGTTGGTTTGTTTTGGTTACAACACCATGAATCTTGACTGTTTCATATGCAGTTTACTTTAAATTTGTTTATTCTGTTCCAAGTAATGTTGTGTAGCAGTTAAAATGGTAACATGACACAATTTATTTATGATATGAGAGCTACATAGGATTGAGCTCTGTATTTAAACCTCAAGCTTGGCTCAGTAGGCTCGAGTTCGTTTAAGCTCGATTAGATTTGAGCTTTTAACGAGATGATCTCGAGTAGCTAATGAGTGGCTTGGCTTGGGAAATGTTTCAATTGGATCTAAAGGTTTTAATTGGAGAAAAAATAGTCTAACGCCCTTGGGAAATGGTCATATGGCATGAAATTGTATGTTTGCCTCTCGGCAAGAAATAACCAAGAAACCCAAAAAGAAAAAAAAACCCCGCAAGGGGTGGCAGACTGGCAACGGTGTTGCTGCGTGGCAAAAGTAACCACGCCCTCCTTGCTGTGGAGTGCCCCGCCCCCTTAAGGACATCATTAAAATTTAAATTGACCTTACTTATTACTAAATATAGAACGAAAGAAAACTATAAATCAAATCATGATTACAAGCAAACAATGAGTTATAAAACCACAGTTGAAACAAAACACCTTATAATTGGTCCTATAGGTTGTCTATATATAGGCATGACTTTGAAACAACATGACCGTCACATATATTCAATCACCATGAATTTGAAACCAACCATATGTATCCTTGTTCTTTAACATTAAAAACATGATGTTTCATACATTTTTACTAATTGTTGTCATATCCTCTTTGTTGATATCCCATGTTGTTGGAAATAAGGTTTGTTATCGACAGAGAAGAGTGTTTGTCTGTCAATGTCGAATACGAAGGTGATACAGTTTATGTTTCTTTCGTTGTAATCAAGGCGGAATCTCCTTGGCATTTCGCTGAAGATGGGGTTGATCTTGTGGTACGTTTATTCCTAGCATTTTCTTTCTTATTGTCGCGCGCAGCATTATATATTTCATATCTTGTTCTTTCTTTTGTTATGTGTTTTTTATTTAAAACAACTTATTTCATTCATAAATCAACGCTGTGAGTTTTCCGGTAATGGGTTCTCGCAACGATAAAAAACATTGTATAAGCAATCCCAAAAACGCTCGAAACAGCTTATTGGTGTATTAAAATTGTCCATGTTACAGATAAAACAGACAAGTTTTAATGACTCGTGTTCAACGTGTAGCAGATAAAAGGTCCGTCTGGGGAGCGTGTATACGATATACATGATAAAACTAGTCACAAGTATGAATTTATTGCTAATAAAAAGGGGCTATACCGTTTTTTGCTTCACAAACAAGTCTCCATACCATGAGACCATTGATTTTGATGTTCAAGTTGGTCATTTTGCGTATCATGAGCAACATGCAAAGGATGGTAAGACAGTAATATTATTTTCAGCTCGATTGTTGTTATGTGGGTCGTAAATAAATATTTGGTCCGCGCAGAGCATTTCAAGCCGGTGTTTGATCAAATCGCAAAACTGGAGGAAGCTCTTTACAACATTCAGTTTGAACAGCATTGGTTACAAGCTGAGAATGATCGTCAGGCAGTTGGTAACATACTAACATACATATATGTAGTTCTAAATAAACAGTATTCGTGAGTCGTGACTAAGGTTTATATAAACTTACTGTTGGTAATTGCAGTAAATGAAAAAATGGGTCAGAGAGCTGTGCACAAGGCACTGATTGAATCAGCAGCGCTTATTGGGGCCAGCGTTCTCCAGGTTTATCTTTTGCAACGCCTTTTTGAGCGGAAGCTTGGACATTCAAGAGTGTGAGTGTAATGCACCTGCACATTATTTGTGTTGTACGTAGTGTGTTAGCGATTGTACTTCATTGCTCGTTTGCATATCCGATCAAAAGCCCGGTCAGGCATGGTCTTGGGCAAGGTTATAGGACTAGTTACGCAGGAATACACGCCACATGCCTAAAATTGTTTTCGTGTATATAGAGAGTGTTCAAGATATAGTATGACAATAGAGATATAATATGATATGATATGCCTAGCATGATTAAACACTCAAGGATGGAATTGAAACTAAATAAATATTGGTTTATTGATGGCAATAACAGAGGGAGAAAATACATGGAAAAACAATTAAATAAGTTCCACCACGAACGCTGAAGCACCTCCTCCACCATTGCACACACCAGCAGCTCCATATTTGCCACCTTTCTGCTTCAATACCTGCATTCATCACACCTTCCGGTTAACCATTATACGTGTTCCATCTACATCGTTTATTGTATGGGGACAAACAATAATATATCTATGCATATGATCCATGGTCCTTTTAGTTTGACCTCCAATAGTCAACAGAAAATATATCATGACTGTAGTTGAAAATTTTCAGTTCTGTCAGTACTTACGCCTAAAAGAGTGACCAAGATACGTGCACCACTGCAACCGAGAGGATGTCCCAGTGACACACCACCACCATGCACATTAAGCTTTGCCTGTAAAGTAGACCCAAAAACATCATTAAAACTAGTGGCAATAGTATCAGGTTATATTCATGACCCATATATTTATTTGTGTCAAAGACATAATAAACCCTAACCCGAACACGTTTAAAATCGTGTAACTCGAACACCACCCATGTATCTAAATGAGTCAAACCGGTTGATGGGTGGTTGTGTTGTAAAAGGGTTGTTATGTATGGGTTTAAAACTTTAAATAGTCAAACGGGGATGACCCAAGACAATATACAGTTTTTTTTTTCTACTTTTAAACAAGTTGGTGGATCGACCTGTTTCATTAAACAATTTTAGATGGGTTAAAATAATGTGTGTGTTGAGTGGTGGGGTATAGAGTTGGGTTCTCACCGAATCCAAGCCAAGAAGTTTCTGGTTTGCAAGAGCCACAACCTGCGTTAATCAACCAGTGACAAAAAGTATCATATTTACATGAATGCCACATGCATGAATTTGTACAAAGTTTTACCAAATATGCTTACAGCAAATGCTTCATTAATTTCATAAAAATCTATTTGAGAAGCATCCAGTCCAGCTCTAGATATAGCCTTAGGTATGGCCAGGGCCGGCGTAGTTGTAAATAGCTCAGGTGCCTGCAAACAATAGAAATTTATTTTGTTTTGTATTTCATTTCACTTTACATGCATCTTTTAATTGATTACCTGTTCAGCATCAGCATAGCCAGAAACCTTTGCAATCACGTTCAACCCAAGCTTAAGAGCCATCTCCCCGCTAACCAAAACAAGTGCAGCAGCACCGTCACTGTGGAAAAATGAAATCACATAAATTTAATTGTTTTTGATAAATAATTATCCATTTTTTATACAATTGAGAGCAAAAGTGCTTACTTTATACCGGAGGAATTGCCAGCAGTAACACTGCCACCGTTCTCCTTGAAAGCTGGACGGAGTTTTCTCAACTTTGCAGCATCAAACTGTAGAGAAGTTAAAAGACTTGAAAAAACTAGGTTTTAAATGGTGTAATTTAGCATATGTGGCATTGTTATGACAGGTCACCTTTGCCAAGTCATCATCTTTGTCAACAATTATTGATGGTTTTCCTCTTGGGCCAGGAACTTCAACCTGTATAATTCAATATAATGGTCATTTATGGTATTCGCAGCAAACGTCAAATAGTCTGATTTTGACCATCTAGTAGAACCAGCAATCTTACAGGAGCAATTTCCCATGCAAATGCACCACTATCTCGGGCAGCAATACCACGTTCAAAGCTCTGAATCGCATAATCATCCTGTGCGTGTAATTCAGATATTTAATATGTGCATTTTATTCTATTTTCATAGGATAAATCAAGATAAGTAATATAATGATGAAAGCCTGCAAATTAAATCCATTTACCTGTTGTTCTCTTGTAATTCCATGTGTATCTGCACATATTTCAGCACAGTTTCCCATCTTGTAATCGTTGAAAACATCCCATAATCCGTCTTTAAGGACTCCATCAACAAGAGTATCATGTCCAAATTTAGACCCCTTCCTGCAGTTAGAAACAATTCAAGAAGTTTTTAGAAGCATCTAGAAGTAATCTCAGTTAAATGTATAGAACCGTTGGACCAAAGCCAGCTGTCCTAAGTAACTTCACACATTAAAAACTTAATTTAGTTTTACACAAACGAAAGGATGAAAAAAATATTAACCTTGCTTCTGCAACATATTTGGGGACATTAGACATGCTTTCCATACCACCAGCCACAACTATATCATTTTGACCCAACTGGATACTCTGTGCTGCTAGCATGGTTGCTGAAATACCAAAAAAAATATGTTACATCGTTATACAGGCGACGGAGTTTGTTAACAGAAAGTCGGCATACCTTTCATTCCTGATGCACAAACTTTGTTAACAGATGTGGAGACCACTGTATTAGGAATTCCGGCGCCTAATGCTGCTTGTCTGGCGGGACCCTGCCCCAAATTAGCACCAAGGACATTTCCAAAATAAACTTCTTCCACAAGTGATGGATCAACATTCGCCCTCTTTAGAGCACCTAGAGTTTTATATCAAACGTCGGAGAAAATTAAATGTTAACCCAGAAAGTAATACAGAACCTATGAGCAACAGTAAATTTGCCCCAAGTTTCAGAATATGAAAAAGTAAAATAGTTAACTTACATTCGATTGCTATGGATCCGAGTTTGGTAGCTGGCAAAGACGAAAGAGAACCAAGAAATCCACCAAGGGGTGTGCGTGCAACACCGACAATACATACATCTAATTGTGCAAAACAGGTGTAAGTTAATAGAAACCAAAAGGCTGCTTGATTTTTTGATGTCAAAACTACTATTAACTTCCAAGAATGAAAAAGACGCACAGACTACTACTTTCTTGGTTATATACAGTTACTAGTTACAAGCAACCTACGTTGGTAAAACTTGTTATCGATTTCAATAAACTCAATGAACAACAATCTTATACATATATTGGAACAGATTAAGGTTTAATGCTCACAGACTAACAAATTCAGGTTTACTCATTACCTTTGTAATATAATCATAGAATATCCAGCCGAATATATGCAGAAACACATCACCTCAAGTATTAATCAACTTAATTAAGTTCAAATGCAAAGAACATAAAATTACCTCTAGGTTTAATTTTGTCGGAACCATCCACTACTGCAGCCGGAGCCATCACTATAAGTAAGCAGATATCTGTTCTTCAATTACACAACAAACATTCATATTTCAAAACTTACAAGTTATAAGTTATAACTCTCATTCAAATAAAGCATGTTTCTCATCCGTCATCGAATTAACCTTACAATTCAATCATCAACTTAACTATTCTCTTATTCAACGATCACAACAAATATTCAATCATTCATATTTCAAATTCGTGAGTTCCGAATTCCGATACTCTTTCAAATAAAGCATGTTTTCATCCTCCAACTAATCAATCGTACAATTCAATCAATCAATCATCAAATTAACTATCTCTTACTAAACGATGGAGTATTTCGTACTTATCGCTAAAAATCACAACAAACATTCATATTTTAAACTTATAATTCAATAATCAAGTTCACGATTATGTTATTAACGGTCACAAAGTACAAAAATCATAATCTGTGAACAATAAAACGACTACGTATCACAGACAAAACAACTCTGCTAGTAGATATCGCAGATCGAGATATCGTAGATCGAATCGAACAATGTAATAATAATAATTTATAAAGCATATGATACCAGATCCATTAATAAGTTAATAATAAATCAGGATATATTAACATAACAGAATGCATGTAACATAAAATTTGGATATGAATGGAAGTAGGTGAGCAGTTATATATATAGATATTAGATATATATAATGAACTATGAGAAGGTACCTTAGGAATAGGAGTGCTCTGAAGCAGGTAGTTGAGTGTGTGTGTTGTATGTATGTATGTATGAAGGAGTAGTAGGTATTTATATGAAGGGGAGTGATGGTGTTGAAGCATTTACGTGAGTCGTGCTACACAGGATACTACCCCCTCCTTCACTTATTCCTTAACCCAACCTTATTGACTTTTAAAATACAGGATATTATTACTTTTTTAAGTTTTTGTTTAGTCATTAGAGTTTAGTATCTTGTAATTAAGACTTTGCCATATAACTATTCTATGTCATTAAAAGTTTGACAATAGTCAGCAAAAACTAAGTGTCAATGAGGTAGTGGTGGTGGAGTAGTTGGGAAAAGACTTGGTGTTCTTTGTGACCTAGACGCACCAAGGAGCGTTCGATCCTGAGCCGCACCCCGGTTTTCACCCGGCTGTTACTCTAGCGAAGAAACTCGTGTGGAGGCAGTACGGTTTCCGAGGGAACGCCGTAACCAAGTCTAATACATCAGCGCGGGTTCACTTAAGACAACGTAGTCTGAGGCATATCTTGGCTAGGGCTGTCGATTTGGCAGTGTGACGTTGGGTCACTGATATAAAAGTCACCGTTAAAAGAAAAGGCAAAAACTAAGTGAATTAACTTTTAGTTAGTATGAGACCGCTAGAGAAAATAGGTTAAAAGGTGAGACTGCCAATAGTGATTTTTTTTTAAAGTTAGATTGGTGGCGACCAATAGCCTATTATTGTGATTATTTAAATCCAATGTGTTTTTTAAAATACCGTGAGAATGTGGTTAGGCGATCTTCAAAGGTGTTAAACATAGAAAAACAATGGAAGTTGGATTCAATCCAAATACATCTACCAGAGGGACTCAAGCTCTTACCACTTGACAAAACTAATAACCCCACCAAATTACATGACTACTTTGTTTTTGAAAATAACATCACAACCATTATTATAATCAAACTTCAAACAAACCACACAAATTAAAAATCAAAATTGTAAACCTTCGAATTGAGTTATAAAGGCGGAATGATGGATTAGATTTTCTAATATGTTTTTTATGGAAAAAAATAAATCGATTGTTTGAACTCATTTTAACATCTACTTTGAATGTCCTTTCGTGTTAAAAAAACTAACTTATGACAAAATGTTATATCATCAAAACTACGTATAGTAAACAAGATAAACCTACATTTAGTTTATAAGTGGAATTAATTATATGAAAGCGATTACTCCTTAAATTCTAGTAGGTAAGGAATTAAATTCATACGTCTAATAGCTAATAACCACTTTAATGTTTAAAGAGAGATTTACTTAAATTTATTTGCACACATTAGTTAAACTACAAAGTTAAAGAATGAATTACTTAAAACATGTTATGTATGTGACACTAACAGATACGTGACACTGACATGACGCTTTAGCACCCCTTTCCATGTTAAACCAAAACCAATAAACAACAACAACAATCGAACCCAGTAAATCCCATCAATAGCAAAAACTATTAACAAGGTCCGGGGAGGGTGAGATGTAGGCAAGCCTTATCTTTATTCCTAGGAATAGAGAGACTGCTTTTAGAGAGACCCCAAGCTCGATAACACACAAGAGACAGACATGACTAACAAAAGGTAGAAAGCTACCAAATAACACACATTGATGATAGGGTAACGTAGTGGACCAAAATAATAATAATAATAATAATAATAATAATAATAATAATAATAATAATAATAATAATAATCATAAATAAATAATCAACATATGCATAGGAAGACACTCTCGAGCACAGGTGCCCTAAAGTGTAGAAAGATCTAACCCCGTAAGACCTAATTAAAACACTACTTTGCCCTTTTTTATGTCTCCACGAGTTCCTATTCTGGATCATGTCCTCATAGAGGTGTAAATCTATTAAATCATGCGGAATTTGTTAAACCAAAACCAATGTTCAACCTTATTATTTTTTTAAGGGGTGATCTCTTCCTGTACCAAAATTTCTCATTTTCCAATATATATTCTGTTTTCTATTTTATTTATTCCCACATAAATATTTACTTCCAAATGTATTTATTAGGTTGCTCATCTTATTCTTAATCACTAAATTGTATTAAACAGATATTTTATAGACTGTGTACACTTCTCAAAATGTAAATTTTATTATAATAAATACACGTTTTAACACTGATTAAAATATAGATTACTAATTTATTATTTTGAACATAAAAGGTTCTTTTTCTTTGTCGTAAAGCATTATTATATAATTTTAGAGCGGTCTCTTGTTGAAGTTGTTAATCACAAGTGGATGTGTTGCAGATTAAGTTTGTCTATGAGTTGAATTAATCATCCAGATAGTTAATATTTACACGTATATAATTATATAAAATATCTTTTATGAAACTAACACGTATATACAAGATTTAAACTTGCACTATTAAACAATTTTTATATGAGTTTAAGAAAGGTGACCCGTGAATGTAATGTTTCTCAAATCTCAACTAAAAGGAATTAAAACACATGGGTATTTTTGAAGACCAAATTATACCGGTAGTGATGTAGGTTTTATCATTTATTTGAATTTTAATTTCTTAATCTTTGTGTTATTTACTTTTCTTTTGAACTATTATTTCTATCTTACAAATAGGATCTTTAGGTTTGAGGTTCATTGTTAGAGTGAGGAGAGTGGAGCGTGAATTTGAGCTTGGAAAGGTCACCCACACCCTAAACACCAGTGGGTGATGACATGGCCCCTTGGGCTTGGGATTTTGGCCGGCCGGGCGGTGATGTGATGGTTTGTTATTTGTGGGTTTGATTGGAAGGTTTTAAAAAATGACCATTAGAAATAACGGCTATTTAAAAAAAAACGTAACTTATTTTCTATATAAAAAAAACCAAAAAAACTTTCACAAAATGCAATCTTCAAGTTCGTCCGGTTCGTACAACCAATTTGTTTTGGAGTCTTCATCCGAAGACGGCGCAGAAATGATATTACCAAGTGTTCTAGAACGTGGTTCAAGCTATTATCGAGGATGAAGATGAAGGGAGTTGCGAACCCCAAACGGAGAAAATATATAATTCACGAACGGCAAGCCGACATGATTTATTGGTGCGTGATTACTTCTCCCCCGAACCAACATATGATGAAAGTAAGTTTAGGCGGAGTTTTCGTATGAGTCGTAATTTATTTTTAAGAATATCAAACTACTTACAAAATAAATATGAATATTTCCAACAAAAACTAGATGCGCGTGGTAGTTTGGGATTCAGCCCGTTGCAAAAGGTCACAGCAGTATTACAGTTGGTTTACGGACAAAGTTCCGACAAAATGGACGACTATCTAAAGATGTTGGCACGAACAGCTAGAGAAAGTCTTCACAATTTTTGTGAGTATGTCATTGAACTATATTTACAAAAATATTTACGAAAACCTACGTTTAGTGACATCAACAAATTTTCGAGTTTCATGAAGAAAGACATGGTTTCCTCGGGATGATCAGTTGTTTAGATTGTATGAAATGGGAGTGGGAACTTTGTCCAACCACATGACAGGGCCAACACACGAGTGGATATCATCGAAAACGCCTATGATGCTTGAAGCGGTTGCATCACAGGATCTTTGGTTTTGGCATGCATTCTTTGGTGTGCCGGTTCGTTGAACGATTTAAATATTCTTAATCAATCACCAATTTTCAATGATCTTATAAATGGTGTTGCACTGAAAGGAACTTTTTTTGTAAACGGGTTTGAATACAAGTATGGGTATTATCTAACAGATGGAATTTTCTCTGAGTATGTTGTGTGCGTAAAATCTTTTACACAGAATACTACGTTAGACAAAAAGAGATCAAAGTTTAACAAAGCTCAAATGGCGTTACGGAAAGATATCGAGCGAGTTTTTGGTGTTTTGCAGAAAAAAGATGACGCATTTTGGCCATGCCATGTCGATTGTGGGAAAGAACCAAAAATAAGAAATGTGATGTACACGTACGTTATTTTAGAAGACGAAGGACATGCAAATGCGAGTACTTTGGTGAGGAGATGCAATCAAATAATGCAAGCATTACTGATGAAGAGAGAACATTAAACACATATGAAATCAAGAATAGCGAAACATATCACTATAACACCCCAAATCTCGTAAACATGATTATCGCTAAAACGCGCATAACACGAGATTTAACAAAGGACTTATACTAAACAAGTGAGGGACTAAAGTTGGCAAAATACTAAACTTGGATGAAGAGGGTGTTATTAAAAACAAAAGGGTGGGGATCTTGCACATATGCTCTGTTCCAGAGTTTCATTAAAGGATGGAAGAGAAAGGATCTCCCTCCTCTTCCTTTCTCTCTAATTCCTTCCAAATTGGAAAGATTGGAAATCAGCCTAAAAACCCCTTTATTATCCCTCCAATTCCCTCCCTTTCCTTCTACAAAAAACTCTGGAACACATTTTTTCCCCACTTCCTTCCCAGTCCTTTCTCTTCTCTCCTTTAATGAAACTCTGGAACAGAGTGATAGTGCATATCGATTATTACACCCAAAAACACATACACACTCACCTTCTTCTTATCAAGAACACTGATCAATCCAGGCCAAACCCTCAATACCTCAAGTGCATGTGTGAGGTTATGATCATCTAAGGTCCAATACACCCTAAGGTACCCTTTTATTAATCTAATTCCATCTAATTCTCTTGTTTTAGGAAGATGAGATTTTGGGTTTTTTTTTAATAAAAACGTGATTTCTTGGTGATTAAAGGTTTCATATATGTTTAGGATCCTTAATTAGACATGAGATGATGAAAAGAAGTAGCATATGCTTGATTAACATGATTTAATTGAAACTTTATATATGTAAGAAGTGGGTTTTTAGTGCTAGATAAGAACCACACTTAGAAACTTGGGAATCATGTATGAATGTTGATGCTTGGTTATATATACGCATGATTTGATGGTGAAATCAACCTTTGGTTGTGTAAATAAGGTTATGGTAAAGTCATGTAAACTCAAAAGCTTAGAAAAGCTACTTATAAAATGGTGCGCATAAGGTGCTTGTTGAAATGTCACAAAGAAAACACAATAGGTGAGCAAGGTTATGACTCAAATTAAGTTGGCTAAGAATGCTAGATGAAAACCTTGTATGCGTTAAATGGGCGTAATCATATAACTAAACCTCTATATGACTATATGACTTCCACGACTCATAGGCGTGGAGCTTGGGAAGCCGACATGTTAGGGAATTCAAGTTAATGGAAAGCAAGCAAGGTAAGTCATTATCATGACTTGTTTATGTAGGTATGCGTTTAATATTACATTAAGAGTATTTTTGAGGTTGAAGTGTTTCTTGTAATTCTCAAGTGGTTTGTAAGTCGCAAGTAAACTCGTAACATAAGCCATTCGGATCGGGCAAGTACGACCAAGAGAAGTGTCACATGTGGCCATGGACATGAGGCGTTGCCACAACGGTAGAATGACTCGTGTAGACATATCTCTCATCAAGAAAAGACTAGATGAGTAGCGTTTACTGTGTGACATAAGGATGGGAATCACAAGATGCTATTTCACGCGAAAGGGAATCGGCGAAATCAAATCAAGTCACACTTAGTTGAACATACTCGTCCTTGATTATTCTAACCTCCCAACACACCTGTGGTGCGGCTGAATGAGTCAGATAAGCAACCCGTAAGTTTAAGAAGCCATAACGACCTCCCTAGTATAGGATTTGACTGTGGGGCGCTAACAGGTCAACAAGAAATTATCATAGGAAGTTGATCCTTAGGTTGTGGATGTAAAAGCGGAGTTTTGATGTTTAATGAACTTCTTTGTGAATTATTTGAGGCGTGCTAGTCCCTATGTAAAGGATTTATGCCTTCTAATAATAAACCGATCCAAACGTGTGGAATTGGACTAGATTAGATTTGTGAAACATGGCAAATCAGCAGCTACGAACCGTAGCCTACGGCTCTAAGCCGTAGGTTACGTAGAGCCGTAGGCTACGGTTCAATAGCACACATTTTCACCCAAAATCATGCTTTTATTTTAGTCTTATCATGATTTATCTTTCTTTGTTGATAATTGCAGGATTTGAGGTCGAGAAGTGAAAAGGTGTGAAAAACGGCAAAAAAGACATGGAATTGAAGACTTAGAGAGCTGATTCAGATGCAGCACGACCATGCTCAGGCTGTGCACGGCCGTGTACCTGTCCCGGGTCAACAAGTCAACATTTTCAGGTCAGTAGGAAGCAGAAAGTCAAGTGTACTAGCTTGCACGAGCGTGCCCACCATAGTGCATGACCGTGCTCTTTGAGTGCGTGTTCTCCAAGGCTCCAGCAGACCAGAACTGACAAAATAGTTGCACGAACAGATAAGCACAGGCGTGCCAGTCACCAGACAGACAGTTTCTGCACGAAAGGACTCTGCAACAGTACCAGATGTCGAGCACAGGCGTGCATATGCTGGAAGGTCTATAAATACAGAGCTCTGCTCCTCATTTTGGCATCCCTTAACCCATCAAATTCTCCGACTTCTACATGATATATCAGCCATCTTTGGGACTTGTAGGTGTCCTTTAGAGCTTGGGATCACTCCATAAACACCACGTTTGAGAGAGAAACAACCCGAAATCACCCAAACCACTAGAAATCTCCATACAACCCTCACCATGTTTTGTATACAAAACCAACCTTGTGAGCTTGTTGTATCAACCATGCTAGGCTAGATTTCTCTTGGTGTTGCTAGGGTGATGATGGAACTTGGTATGAAATAGATTGTTTTTGTTTAAAGTGGTGTTTTGTGTTCTTAACAATTTTTTCTACTACTTCTTTGTTTGATGAATTAACTAATCAATCATTTAGTATTTGGTCTTGTGGGTATTTTGATAGAAAGTGGAGGGACTTATACGTGTAACTGTGGAGTGTAAAAACCCGCGCACTTGTAACTAACCTTAACTCCACGTGTAGAGAATGGCTCATTTGTGTTTGGAAACATTCACACTTTGTGGCTTTATCCTCGATTATCAAAATCTCACTTAGGGTCGGTACGGTATTTATACTTGGTCCTAGTGATAAAGCCAAGACTTGGTTATGCAACTTAGCTTCATGAGCTATGTGATAGTTTAGCGCAGACCAAGAATTGGGGAACCGTGTTGGGAGAAAACGGTCTTTATTTTCTTTCATAAAATATATTGCCGCACAATTAGTAATAGGCCAATCACTTTTTGAAAAGTTAATTAATTCTAGTAGGGGATGAGCGTGAGCGGGACAACCACGACTCCCCTATGATGTTAAGTGGTAGCTTGTTCGGCCATGCTCTGGTCACCGGCAAGTTATTCATAAAAGAAACTAGTAGTTAAATGTCAATATCGCAACCCTGGGTGGTTGGTTCTCTAGTGTTTGGTGCACATAATATTGGTCGATCCGCCTCTCACTGTTGAGAGGTGGGCTTACCGGGGAAGGAAGACCCTCACAATAACATTAAGAACACAATTCGTTTTTGTAGTTATGCGGTAATGCGCATCTTGAACACACCACTTAACAAGAGTCTACTATTATTTCATACCAGGCAACATCAGACCCCAAAACAACACTTTTGTTTTGCTATTGATTTCTCTTACGGTTTAATCTCTCTTCTACTTTTCTTCTCACATTTTAACAAACTCTTTTAGTAATTTTTAGGAAGCTGAATAGTAAAAATCGTGTCCTTGGATTCGATACTCGGTACTTGCTCATTTCTATACTACTCATGATAGGTACACTTGCGTATTGTGTGGGGTTTAGAATGTTAAGCAACTATCATTTTAGACTATAAATTTAAAACTTGAAAGTGTCACGCCACTGTTTTCGACTCAATTTCCTTTTTCCACTAAGTTTTTGGCACTCACGCCGGGAACTTGCCACTTTAAAAGAAAAGAAGTTTAAGTCTTTAAAACCTCACACTATCACCAGCCATAATCTACGGCTCATGAGCCGTAGGCTACGACTCATGTGCCGTAGGCTACGACTCACTCGATAAATAGCAACAGCAGTCAACCGTAGCCTATGGTTGATGAACCGTAGGCTACGACGGGAATGTGGCCTCATGTTTTGGTTTCGTGTTTTGTTCGTTTAATCCAATGCTATTGGATTATTCGCTTATTAATCGCTCTAATGTCATGTATAAACCCATAGGTAAGAAGAATAAAAGCCGGAAGATGATCAATCATGACGCAAGGACCGGATGCTTGAAACTCGAACGCTTCCGCAAGATTTTGTTGTCACAGATTTATAAACTCGGATGTTTTAGGATAATCGAGGAAATAGTCGTTTGTTAAAACTAGAATTAAATCATCTTGTTTCTCTTAAGTATTATGTCCTATGCCAACTAACTTGGATAATGAGGTTATGTTTAAAATCTAGTTTAAAAACGTGTTTCAAATCCGTATCATTACAATCTTAGCCTAAATCATAAACGGGATCTTACAATCACAACCTTCGAGCAAATTTGATTGAACATATTTGGAGTCCACTTGTGCCACATAACAACTCATGCTCCCAATCCAAGCCCTTCACTCCCCATAGTCTTAGTTGGTTTTTGAGTATTGAATATCGTAAAGACACCTTTAAGGTTTCTTTGAACCATTCGGTTCGATAAGCTTTTGATTTTAATCATCAAGTTACTTGATTTATTTGATTGCTTCTGAAACTGCATCAGGTATGCTCAAAAAGCATTTATCGTAGACGATTTTTATTTTTATTTTTAAATTTACATCAAGCTTATGAGTCAAATTTAAGGAATAGACAACCTTTTATACGGTTGTTGATATAAATTTTTGACTATTTAGATTGCCGACAACACTCTATAGTCAGGCTTCTCTAGGTTGCTTGATTTAATTGCATGCATGTAGTTTCAAATGTGCATTTTATTTATCCCAAGTTGATTTTTTTTTGGTTATGTAGTGGACAAGATGATGAAAGTAATATACTTGTAAATGAGATCCAAAAAATTGTTTTATTTAATGGGTGTAAGAGGAGGTATCTCACCTTTGTCAACTTCGGACATCTCTAAATCAAGTTATGGATGCCACTTCTTGACTTTTCTTTATGCCTAACAAACTACCTTTTGTTGTGTGTATATATAGCAGCCGATGTAGAAATGTATGTACTATGTAGTCTTAACGAAGTGACACATGTAACATAGAGCAATGGAAAAATGTGTCAGACTATGAATGTAAAAATCTGGTTGCGAACGTACATATGGCTAGCACACCGGGTATTGGCAAACGCTTGAGTGAGATGCACATTGTAAGGATAGAGGGAGTGGGGTGGGGAGCTTGGGCAGGAAGAGCATTCATGGGCTGGAACATCACCCCACAGGGGCGTGGAGGAGGGGGCGGGGGTGTGTGGCGGGGAGAGGAGGCCGGGCGTGGGGGGGTTTTGGGGTGTGAGGTGGCAGCTTGTGGTTGGTTGAGTTTTTTTTTTAATCTAACACACACATAATAATATTCCTTCCCCCCTTCTCCCCCCCTCCACTCCCTACAATTTTCCCCCTACATAAGACCCACAAGTGCCACATGACGCTTCACCCCCCCTCTTTCCCGCCTTCCACTCCTATAGTCTAAACAGTTCATGAACAATGATGCAATGTTACACAACCCATTGACACCTTTGAAAGTATGACAATGATATACTTAAATTAACACTACTAGAAAAAATGCCTTTCTTGACACGCATTGCGTGTTAAGAAAGGGTCCGATGACAAGAAAAAAAAACGTCAAGGATGGCGGTGTCATAAATTTAAGATGACATATTTTCACGTGTCATCTGTTTATGACACACATTTATGACATCATTTATTGACACGCGTTATGACACTTTTTAATGACACACATTTTTATGACAGTTTTTGTTGACATTTTTTCGACACATATCATGACAGAAATTTATGACAGAATTTTATGACGTTCTTTTGCGTGTCATAATTTATTAATCTAAAAAAAATTCCTGTAAAATTACATATTTGCCCTCCTGGATTTATAGCCATTTTATTATATGCAAAATAATTAGCAAACTAATAACAAAAACATCATTTCATTACAAACCAATCCGAGACAACGTTTAACGTTTACAAAGAAATTGTATGGACAATACATTGCCTTCAAACAAGTATCGATCATTTGAAAATGAATGTCGCGGCGTATCTTAACCATTCTTCGCAAACGACATCCATGTCCTCATCCTCGTAATAATCCGCTCCTCCCAACGACCAGTAACAAATAGCATATCATAGTACCTTGACTATTTGCATGACATCATGGTTGGCAGATGATTCCTCTGTCCTACAACAACCTGAAAAAAAAACATGTTATGCGAAAGACAAATTTCTTTCAAAAGGCATGTCCAAATTATATTATTCATGATCATACTCAACACATCAATTGTTTACAGAACTTGAAATTGACTTGTTTGTTTGTGTGTGTAGTATAAGATAACAACAATTCAATATATAATATATAATAATATTTGGTCTATAGCATGGTAAGTATGATCACAAATACATCTTTATGTACATAAGTGTCTGTTAGGATTAGAAGTTGATCTCAAGATTTCATAGGCATCTTGGTTTAAAAAAGCGTGAGGCGCTCCGAGGCGTTTTGGTTCCAAAATTCGAAGCGCGGGGCTTAAAGCGCGAGGCTAGAGATTCACGTATAGTGTTAAAAATATTATAAAAAAATATTTATATATGTCAATATGACATTTTCTACATGTTAATCAATCATAAGCACAAAAACATGATTATAAAACACCCTTGAACACTTAAAAAACACACTTAAAAAGCATATTCAAAACATAAAAACGACGAGGCACTACTGTAGCGGGCCAAATAAAGCAGTTTAAAAGGGTTTTTGGGCTGAGGCGCTACTGTAGCGCGCGCCTCAAGCGCTCGATGCGGCGCTTCATGTAGTCCAACGCTTTTGGCAAAAAAAGCGTTTTCCTAAACGCGTCACGCCTCAAACACTTAAAGCGCGCCCGAGGCGCGCTTTTTTAAACCAAGATAGGCATAATAATATATATGTGACTATGAATCTAATGTAAACTACACTCACATGGTGAAAGATAATCAACTCATTTATAAATAGCTAGATTGAAATTGCCAATGATAAGCCAAGACGGGCAGCAATTCTCAACCCTCTAAGTATTCTTGCTGAATGGAAGACAACCAATAAAGTCCACCATAAGTTCATTACCTATAGTATATGTGGTTTAAATAACAATGAACCAACCCGAGTCCTCTGTGAACGACAACTGAGCAGGTACTAACCTTCGTAACTGAAATCACATCATTAAAATAATCTCAACAACGTAAAACAAAACAAATTGAATAAATGCATCTAGTTATGCTACATTCAAGTGTAACTAACAAACTTAAGTAAACAGATGCTAAATCTGAGATGACTATCTAACCTTTAGTTCCGATAGATCCTTCATTCCATTATTGTAGTCATAGATTTTCTGAAGAAAAGGGTCAAGATACAAGCTTTTTCCCCAATTTTATAAGCAAAATCCACAAACTGATGGATCAAACATAAAAACAAAATAAATAGAAACCCTAAGAAGTAAACTTTCACCATCAAACTACCAGCAGAATATATCTATTGACTGTTAAGTCCCGATGCTGATTTCAACTAAACTACATTCGAAATATCAATAGTTATCGAGTAGGGGCAGAACGAGGTGTAATGTTGATTTATCAATATCTTTCATCAATAAGAAACACTAACTATCATCATAATCTGGAGTATTATCCCAATTAAAACCCTAAATAACGAATTAAACCTAAAAGTAAACAACAAAAACAGAAGGAGGGAGGATATATACCTAAAAGTTGCCGGATAATACTAAAATGCGACCACAACGAAATGAGACCACAACGAGCAGGAGCAGAACGAAAACCCTTCAATCGTTTTTTATTTTGGGATTAATAATCCAGATTGAACGAAAACCCTTCAATCGTTTGATTAGGAACGAGCAGGTTTTGAGAGAGGGATTCGATTAGGTTTTGATTTGAGAGAGAGAGAGAGAGAGAGAGGGGTTTGATTTGAGAGAGGTAAGAGTTATGGAAAAGCGTGCGGGTAGTGAAATGTTTTGAGATTGTAGGTGACAGAAAATCATGACACGCGATTTTAAAACTGTCATGTTTTTATTTTATGACGGAAAATTATTGACATGCATAAAAAAACGTCAAGAAATTATCATTTTTTTCCAAAGATGACATTTTTTTATGACATGCCCTTTTGCATGTCATTAAACATGGTATGTCATAAAAAAAAGTGTCAAGGAAGGCCCTTTTTCTAATAGTGTAAAAAGGTTTAAAATGTTTGATTTTATGATACAACTTTAAAAAGAATAATATAAAGCTATAAAAGTTATTTATGTTACCTTATTAAGGAGGAAAGATGACCACTTAGGTAATTTCACTAAGCTTTTTAAGATGGGAGTTTAGAGGTCTCTTTACAAGTCTCTAACTTTTGGTCACTTTCTTCCCTTTATGCCCTTCTATACAACTTATACACTCTGTTCCCGAGTTTCATTAAAGGATGGAAGAGAAAGGATCTCCCTCCTCTTCCATTCTCTCCAATTCCTTCCAAATTGGAAAGATTGAAAATCACACTAAAATCCCTTATTATCCCTCTCATTCCCTCCCTTTCCCTCCTACAAAAAATTCTGGAACACATTTTTTCCCCACTTACTTCCCAATCCTTTCTCTTCCATCCTTTAATGAAACTCTGGAACATAATGATAATGCAAAATGTATATACGTCTGATGCACAATTTACACTCCCTCTCAATAAGTAACCCCCTTCATAACCACCCAATCAATGCTACATCAGTTACAACCCTTTCGCCCACTCTCATTATGCATCGATTGACTTCACTTACAATTCCATT
The DNA here is from genome assembly GCA_030844895.1 of Ambrosia x helenae. Lineage (NCBI taxonomy): Eukaryota > Viridiplantae > Streptophyta > Magnoliopsida > Asterales > Asteraceae > Ambrosia > Ambrosia x helenae. The sequence goes on along the minus strand of JAUTDX010001662.1, from coordinate 34,642 downwards.
GAAACACCTACTGAAGTTCCATCCCCTTCCTTTATATACTCACCAATTTTCATAACAGATTGTAGTTTTTGTTGTCGTTGCTTTGAGGGCTAAGGCTCGGTGAATGTTGTGAGCAAGATAGGTTCTTACCGGATGCGAATATTAGTTGGATAATGAAGAAATGGTTACCAGCTAATGGAAAAATTACTAAGGATGTGAAAGAGACTGTGCAAGAGTGTGTTTCTGAGTTTATCAATTTCATCCCGGCGAGTGAGTATGATGACTTAACAAGAACCTTGTGTTTGATCAATTGATTGTCGTAAACAGTTTGTGATGTTAGTTTGTGTTTTATCTGGTGAATTTGGTTGTAGGGCGAGTGATAAGTGTCGAAGGGAAAAGAGGAAAACGGTTAATGGTGATGATCTTCTTTGGGCGATCGCTAATTTAGGGTTTGAAGATTATGTTGAGCCCCTAGGCCTTCTGCGGTAAGCTTCTTTGTGGTTGGCAAATTCAATCTTATGATTCTAGATGGATGGTGATTGCATGATTACTTAATTCTGTATTCAAATTAGTAGGTAGATGTGTACATATTTCAATTTAAAACTTGTTCATTGTAAATTAAATTGTTTCTTTAACTTGTCTATTTAGTGCTTGCCTATTACCATTGATGTGGGGACGAACAACCAGAAAAATATTGGATGATGAGTTCTATATTGGTCGTAGACAAAAGAGGGCCACTGGAAAGGTACACATAGACTGGTCCATACTAAATTAGGGTCCTTGAACATATTTTGATTTTTATGCCTGTTCCATTATGTTGTTTCTGCAGGAATATTATGACTTACTTGAAGAGTTCATGTCTGCAGTCAAACAGAACTATGGTGAAAAAGTGCTTGTGCAGGTAAATAATCCATGTGGCTCTTAAAAGTTAGATTTAACTATTAGAGCTCAGGAATGTATCTTTTATGCACTCTTATAGTCTTATGTCTGTATCGCCTAAAACTTGCAGTTAGAAGACTTTGCAAACCACAATGCATTTGAGCTGTTAGCCAAATATTTAAGAAAAAAATTCAACAAAGCTCGTTTTTTAAAACATAATTTAAATCCCTTTTAAACAATCCTATAGAATGAGCATATGGATTTTGGTATCGTGCACAAAGTCTAGCTGTTCTTTTATATCATAAATTTATTATTTAGGAACAAAAGCTACACATGTCATCTTTTTTCACATTACTAATTCACACAGGTGGTTTTCTGAATTCATTTCCTGTTAATGGGTTTATTCGAGTTATGTTTTATTTCTACGGGTCAAATAGGTAAAAGCAAAAATTGTAACAACGACTAAAAAGGATGGTGGCCTGGGTATAATCTAGGCTAACTGATCGCGGCGCTGTTAACAAAGTGCGTTGGCGTTTCTATAATATGAAGGATTCTCTTTGGCGTTGTGTGGTTGAAGCAGTTCATGGTGGAAGGGTCGATGGGTTTTTTTCTGCCGGCAGATAAAGGGCAGCGCGGGTGCTGGATAAATATTGTTTCCCTCCTTATTAAACTGAAACTGCAAGACAGAAGCCTAAATAACAGTATACGGGCTGCAGTTGGAAACGGAGGTCAGATCCGTTTTTGGCTCGACAACTGGTTTGGTGACTCATTGCTTAAAGACAGAATGGCCATCCTTATATAAATTGGAGAAAGTCAAAAGCTGCACTGTTAGGGACAATTTATTGTCGATTCAGGCAGGTTCTGTTTTGCTCAGAGCTGGTCGAGAGGTCCGCAAACAGTGGCTGAAATTTCTGAACAACAGGAGCTGTTTGAGGTTTGTTCCAGAATCACGTTTGGGTTCGGTCAGGTGTTTTTAAAGGGGAGTACTCAGTTGCGGAGGTCAAAAAGCTGCTGAGAGTGGGTAGGGACGTGACCAGACAGCACAATATGAAGTGGGATAGTTGGTTACCATTAAAAGTGAATTTATTCATTTGGCGTGCCGAGATGAATCGCCTTCCGACACGGGTTGAGCTGGTTAGAAGGAGAATAAACATCAATGATGTCTCGTGTATTTTCTGTTCAGCTGCAGACGAGACGTTAGACCACTTATTTACGGGCTGCGTCTTCGCGACATGTATTTAGGCAGGTATCGGGACGTGGTGCAAGTTCGGTCCCATTTATGTTTTGATTTTAACGATCTGCTTACTTTAATTGATGTGAGAACCGGCTGCAAAAGTGTTGGGCTATTTGGCGAGCGCGGAACAGGAGGAGTTTTGAAGGTGTTGAAGTGAAGGTGTGTGACACGTTGGCATTAATAAAGTCCTCTTTCGTTCTTATGGTATAGGAGTCAATCGATGTATTCGTCTCTTGTATGGAAGGACTGGGCAATATACCCTTTGTATATGTTGTAATTTTTTCGGCGGCGGTCCTCGTTTCGAGGGCGTGTCGTGTTTTAATGAAGTTTACAGTTCAAACAACCCGTCTAACCATTCATGATGTACTGAGCTTACTTATCGATGTTTTTTTTTGTGTTTTGAAACATACGCACCCGCCGCAACGCGCGGGCATGCCCACTAGTATACATTAAAGAAGTGATAAAACTAAATAAAAAAAATCAATAATTGTTGGAATCTCCTTTTGCCACTCATAATCAGAATTGGGACTAGGTGGTTGAAAAATCCACTCCTTTGCATGTAATTGTTTGATTATCCTTCCTAGGTTAATTATTTGCTAACCATGTGTGTTTTTATATCAAGTATGCCTTTCTAAAAAATAAATAAACAAAATATCTTTATCATTTTTGCTAGGATCATTATAATAAATTTGTATCTCTAATATTTGGTATGATGTGTTTAAATTAGGCATAACGGGACACCATCCAAAGGAAATTGATAACTTTGCAAAACATGAAAAAGTGGGCCTCTAGAACAATGGGTCACTTCTACTTCAATTCTTAAAAAAAAAAGGATAACACTCTCAAGAACCCAAACCTAAGTATTTAAAATCCAAATTTCAACCATACTCAACTCAAGTCTCAAGTATGTCTTTTGCTAAATTTGGATTCCACTCCTAATATTTCAATATTGTAGTAGGCTATCCTTTTAAGTCTTGTTGAAATCACCCACTTAGGGTTCGCATGAGTAAAAATAATTTTCACTCTTTTGGAAGGTATCACAATGATTCTTTTTTTTTATTTATATGCAAGTGATCATGTTGAATTGTTGATGATCTTTTACTCATATTTTTCATACCTAAATTTAAGGAAACATGATATATATGTTTACATATTTTGTGCTTACATGTGTATCGCTTGAAACTAGTTTAATATAAGAGAGAATTACACAGATTGTCCTTTAGTTATACCTAAAATTGCATCCTTTATCCTTTTTTTGAATTTTTAACTCCCTACGTCCTTTGTTTTGTACACTTGTTACACCCTATGTCCTTTAGGGTAACTTCCGTTAAAAACACTGGTTAACTTATGTGACACCCAGGAAAATCCCACATCGGCCGTGGCCAGGAGAGATCCTTGGTTCATAAGTAATGTCTTGCCTCTTAAATCACCAACGCGTTTTGGGGCTTAATGTTAGTGGATGAGAGGAGAACTCCACAGTTAAGCGTGCTCAGATGGGAGAAATTCCAGGATGGGTGACCTCCTGGGAAGTCTCCACTTGGGCACCCAAAAACAAATCCGTGAGCTCTGGATGGGCAAAGCGGACAATATTGGTGGTGAGAGGGGCGGGGTGTTACAGATGGTATCAGAGCCACTCCTGTGCCGTTCGGGATGGTGGGTGCATACCTCATCAGGGACGATGAGACTCTAACGGGGGGTGAATGTGACACCCCAGGAAAATCCCACATCGGCCGTGACCAGGAGAGATCCTTGGTTCATAAGTAATGTCTTGCCTCTTAAATCACCAACGCGTTTTGGGGCTTAATGTTAGTGGATGAGAGGAGAACTCCACAGTTAAGCGTGCTCAGATGGGAGAAATTCCAGGATGGGTGACCTCCTGGGAAGTCTCCACTTGGCACCCAAAAACAAATCCGTGAGCTCTGGATGGGCAAAGCGGACAATATTGGTGTGAGAGGGGCGGGGTGTTACAACTTAGACATGTCCCCTCACGTGAGGGGCAAACATGTCATTTCACCATAAAACATAATAAAGCTTAATAAAAAACTATTATTCTTCAACAACCAGGAATCATCTTCTTCATCTTTTTTCCCCAATTCTTCATCAACACAAACAATAAACCACCTCCATACAAACAATAAACCACCCCCGTTTCTTCTATCTCTCTGTTTTGTCTCCACAAGTCGATCAACCAAACCAAGAATCCAGGCAACGTCGTCACTGTCCTCGCACGTATCACCACAAGCCACCATTACCAACCCCAAACCCACCCTTTCTCTCTCACCTGAAATACATGTCGCCTTCACCCGCCACCACCAATAACCACTTTGTACCTGCAACCACAACCCCAAACCCTAGATTTAGGAGTGACGATATGATGATCGAGCAGCTTCAACTAGCCCACCAGGTGTACGAAACCGAAAAGAAGTCAAGAAAGCTACTACCATACGAGCCACAGATTGAGGATCTCGGTGTTGATAAACTGGAAATCCCGAGTCAAGAATCCCAGAAAGGAAAGCTTTTGCACCGACTCAAATCCGATGCCCAAAAGCTTGCAAATCTCGACACCACAGTGATGGTGATGTTTTAGGGCTAATCCAGTTAATCTTTTCTTTTTCACTGAAAACCCTAGATTTAGCCCGTCCCCTTTTTGTTTAATGATTTGAATTTGCTATTCGAACAATATATTGAGGGTTAGGGTTCAATGAAAGGGAAAGGGGTGGTGGGTGGTAGCAGGTGGTGGGTGGCGGGTGGTGAATTGATCGTATAGAAGATGCTCCTTTCCGTTCGAATGATGAACCCTAACCACTGGTCACAGAAGCCCCATTGGTTTTGGTTTTATGGCTCACGTGGTGGGTGGTAGCAGGTGGTGGGTGGTGGCTGGTCGTGGTTGAAGGAAACCGCCTACCTTGTTTTGGATGAGAAGAAGCTTAATTTTAGATTCACTGATTTGTTTGATTCAGTGTTTGGAGTCGATGAAATGTATCATGTGTTAATGTATATATTCTTATATATTCAATACATGTGAATATGAATTTCAAGATAAGCATACTGACAATTATTATTATTATTATTATTATTATTATTATTATTATTATTATTATTATTATTATTATTATTATTACACAGATTGTCCTTTGAGGGTGAAAAGACAAGATTGCCCCTCACGTGAGGGGCACATGTCTAAGTTAACCAGTGTTTTTAACGGAAGTTACCCTAAAGGACATAGGGTGTAACAAGTGTACAAAACAAAGGACATAGGGAGTTAAAAATTCAAAAAAAGGACAAAGGATGCAATTTCAGGTAAAACTAAAGGACAATCTGTGTAATTCTCTCTTAATATAACTTGCACATTTATATATTAACTAAACAATGCTTTTATAAATATTATAACTTGTATAATTGTTTGGTCGACTAATAAACAGTGGAGGAACCATAAATTTTTTTATTATGTGTCAAATGTTTTCCAGTAGTCAGATTTATAACAAGCCAGTGTCAAAATTTTGGATTTTTTTTTTTTTTTTTGGTCTCAAGTTTAGTGAATTGGTCTCGTGAGTCATGAAAATTGGCTCTTGGACTCTTCTTTATTAGGTTATGGGTAAATAAAACATGGGCCTTTAATTTGTTAATTAATAAAACTTGGGCTTAACTACTAAATTGTGAAACGTTTATAACAGTTTATAAATTTAGTAAAAGATAAATATTTTTTTTTTTCTAGCCAATGGGTCAAAAAAGATTTTTATATAACTAATGGTGTCAATCATAAAAAAACACTGGTGTCGCTCGAAAATTTTCCTGTTACACATTCTATATGATATACGAAAACACTGGTGTTGGGTGACACTGTTCATCTAATATAGCTCCGCCAATGCTAATAAAGACTTGATTGGAATATAACATTAACGGAAATTAAGCAACATGATCTTTCATTGGTAACGAAACTTAAACAAACTGGGATAACAGTTTCTTAATGGGAAACCATTTAACATGCTTTCTTCATTTACAAACCAACTTTGCAACCTCTTAACAATATTCCTAATCAATATGATTTGTTAAAAGACTCTTTCTCAACCATTTTCATTAGTTATTTTTAACATGAAAAACGCGGTTTTAGTGGTGTCTTGTACATAATACAAAAGATGTTTTTGAAAAGCAAAAGCGTTCACACACGACCATGGTCAGATCGCAATGCTTTTCTTCTCCTCCTCCTTAACATGTGATCCTTTACATGGACAACATGTTATTGTGAAATGTGGAGTCCCTTTAAACATTTTGTGGGAAACAAAACAGTGGATAATATTACGCCACGATAATCGATGTCCAAAACTTCTTAAAGCTACATCGCAACTACTAGCTAGCACGCCATACGATCTTGATCCAATGTTGAGGACATCATTTATAAAATTCGACAAAACGGAAAAAGAAGTGTTAACACTACAAGAAATTTGAGCATTACCAGCGATGCTTTTAGCAGCGACGGGAGCTTTACCAGGGACCCGCGTTAGATCCAGGTGAACTTTTAATCTGACCGTTGATCAATGGCATGATCCTACCGGACATGGTTTTATCGTACTTAGGGTTTTAGTGGCGACAGCTTTACCAACGACATTTGTCGTCGCTATTGCTACAATTATTTGTAGTGAAAGAAATGTAACTTAAGGTACCAAATCTGTGGTATCTCACTCAACTCTCTCCTTTTAGATAAGTGGAGAATGCTATTACCTCATTTTGTCTACAGTTTTTGTGTATAAAAATAATACATATTGGTTATAAAAATGCTATTAAGGGACTGTAAATTGGAGCCTAAATAAAGTGTCTAAAGTTAAATCATCTTTCCAAAATTATCATGATTCTTCACTCTTTGCATGGACCTAATGAGCAGTGCTATCAAAATACCTACATTAATGAAATTTGTAATTGACAGTTAAAGATAAAATATATTGCAGCATAAAAGCTAGAATCAATCACCTGTAGCAACAAATGATCCCTTTGCTAAAAGGCCCCTGCCTTGCGTGCTAAACGCGACGCCAAGATTTAGGAGAGCGCCACCTATAACCGTGTAAATGGTTGCCATTTGCAGCATTGTTGCCTTCCGAGCTGCTCTCTCAGACTTATCCCATATGAAAATACATCAAAATTTATAAAAAATTATAAAAATATATATAACTAACCTGTGAATATGGTGAAGCAATCTTGACAAATGAAAAATTTGGATCCAGTGATTATCCAATTCCTGGAAGGAGACATAACTTCGCTCATACACGCATCCATATATACATGATATATACATTCTATGCATATGCATATACATATGCCTTGGCACAGACGAGTGTGCACGTACATACAGACATACATGCATACATAGTTTCAAGCTCACCTTCAAGAGTGGAAATTGTCTTAATTAGAAAAGCGAGGGAGAAGGGAACCGGAAAGGTTGATCTGTTGCTATACAAAATAAGTCCTGTAGGTACATTATGACATTATCAGGTTAATAACAAATCCAGATAATATATACGTGTAAATGTAAAAAAGGAACTTTTAACTGTGATTAAAATGTATACCTCGCCTATTGCAGCCAAAGTTTGCTCCTGATCGTGTGACAGATTTAGCGAATTATCCAAAAAGAACTGAATAGATCTCCTCACCTACGATTAAAATATAGGATCAGGTATGAAGTATCTGCATAAATTATACAAAGTTAATAACAATTTGATAAAACAAGTTAAAATTATGACTAAAAATATATGTCCTAAACCTGAATCAAGTATGATTCGACGGCATGTGAAGAGATTCGCGATCTATTGTAACCCCTTTGTTTTATCGCGTCTAAATTATTGATTTTAATGCCTGTTTCACATACATTTGAACAGAGAATCACTTGCAGCTTATAGACTAAGTTGTTTTAACGAGTAACGGAGTTCAGATTAAAACCTGGAACATACTCCAATGTCAGCACCTTTGTAGCGGTATATCCCAGAACACTTGCTGCACGGTATCAAATTTGATAAAAAAACACAGAATATAATCCCAAAATATGATTGTCGATAAATGATTGTGATCATCGATAAATGATGGATACTTACTTTTCACATTCATAATAGATGCCCATCCAGTCCCTTGTCGGACCACCAAGAGTTTCACTTCTTTGAAAATACTCGGCAACTAGCTTTAAATTTCCTGAACGAAAAAGAGTACGATTGAAACACCGCAGAAAACACAAAATAATAACAATAACATGTAAATGATGCACCCACGTAATATTGCACGATGTACCTTGAACAAAAATCTTCATGACATCCATATCAACAGAATAATATACTAACTTTAACCAATTCTAAAGACGGGCTTCACCTGACCAAGACTAGCAGCGGCAATAGGCCGTTCTTCAAATTCCCTGAAGAGTACATCAACTGGAGCTCCTAATTCTTTCTCGATAAAACCTTTTGCTTTTGCTGCTGTAAAGGCTGGCACTCTGTCCTGAACCATATAATGTACACAATAATAATAACAATATTAAACATTATTTGTTTCTGATCTTTGTTTTGACAACGGTTTATTATTCACTGCCTCACTGATGGGAACCATGGTGATTGGTTGACCTCTGCTTCCCAATATCATGTGCTGACCATTTGTATATAGCTTTGGAGGTCGACCGTTGGTGCTAGATTTCATTGGTGAATCTGTCTGCTGCAGATGAACATGAAGCCTGCGTAATCTCGCCAGTTTAGACGAGGTACATTCATGCCTATCTAGTTGCACATGGCAATAGCAGCTGTTAGAAGCTGGTATCGCCGCCATTTATATAAAGAACACACCTGAATGTTTAGCAATTTGTGAGCCAAAGAGAAACCAAATCAATCATATAAGCTGCAATGCAGATGATTCATAAGGCCATGTGTAATGTGGCTTCATTGGGGGGCGTTAAAGGTGGGCGCCTCAGCTAAGGGGGCACGCAAAGGGCTTTGCTCTCGGGGCGTGGGGCTAAGCGGGCGTGAGGCAACCTTTATTGATTTTTTATAATTTTTTTAGAAATTAAATAATATAACATCCAATCATATTTAGCCACCTCAACCCAAGCTGGGTTTAAAAAAAGCGTGCCAACGCGCAAGCCTCAACGCCTTATGACACCCGATGTGCGCCTTTTTCCACAAAGCGCATTTTTTGGGGGTTTTGTTTTGAGTTAGAGGCTCGCTTTTATGTTGTTTTTATGCATCAAACTATAATACAATAGGTTTTCTTTTCAAATAGCCCCTTTGGAGCCTATATCATATACTAGAATGGATGCACCAACCAGTAGTCAGCAGAGTATTAAAATGTTATATATGCAACCTGATAACAAACTGATGAACAAAGAAGATTAAGATGCAGATATTACTGATATAATTGAAGGTAGATATTATAAAGAAAAACGTCATAGGGAAAGATATTAATAGAGTAGGCAGTTGAATAAAGGAGGTGGAAGACAAATAAGTAACGTGCAGCATTGTCACTTTTTGTTGCTGCATTTTCATCTAGTCATTTTTTTAGGTTCATTGATTGGTTTGGCTATGAACATATGATGCACCCAACTCTGCCTGAACCTATTTTTTTTCAATTTATCATGCAAATAACTTTTGTGTACATGCAATTAGGGATGAGCATTTTGGTACCGGTATCAAATGGTACCGTACCGATCGAAATTTGATACCCATTTTTTTATGTTTTCGGTATCGGTACTTTCAGTTAAGTATGGTATCGGTATTTTACAGCAATTAAACTGCAAAATGCCATACCATACCATCATACAGTATTGTACTCTACCTAGGGCTGGCAATTTAGACACGAACACGATAACCTGACACGACAGATTTCGTGTTTGGCCTTAACAGGTTTCGTCGTGTCTATAACAGGTCGACACGTTAAGACCTGTTTATTTTCGTGTCGTGTTCGTGTTTACCTGTTTCGTGTTCGTGTCTTAACAGGTCTTATCGTGTGTTATTGTGTTTCTTAATGTGTCTTATCATGTCTTGTCGTGTCTTATCGTATTAACTTGTTTTACTACGTGTTCCTTATCATGTTAACATGTTATGCACAGGTTCGTGTTCGTGTTTGAAAAAAAATGATACGATTAGATTTTGTGTCGTGTTCGTGTTTACAGGTTTCGTGTTCGTGTCTTAACAGGTTCGTATCTTAAGAGGTTCGTGTAACCTGTTATGCCAGCCCTAACTCTACCGTACGGAGCATTTTCGGTACTTTCAGTTCGGTATGATACTGGTACCCCAGCTTTGAGGTTCATAGTCCATAGACCAAGTCTACAAGTCACAACCTTTAAAATTTAAATGCCAAATCAAGGTTAATCTACTTCAATGTGAATCTCTTTGCTTTCAAGTACTAAAATGCAACATGTATGCAATTACTTATGCAATAATAAAATAAATGTTATAACAATATTATTGGTTGAGAAAAAAGACCAAAAAAAAGAAAAAGTGTGATTGGTTGAGAGACCCCCCGTCCCCCTCCTCCTCTCGCGCCCATTATTCCTTTGGTGACAGGCCTATTTGACGCGCCCAATTGGTGGTGGAGAGGGGTGTTTGACGCCCCCTTGGTGTGACGTGGAGGCTTTGACATCTTCACCACACATAAATTACTAGCAGGGTGTCAGTGCGATGTGACGTGAACATATACACTTCTATCAAAATTCATATTAAATAATAGGTGTGAAATGCATTAAATAGTACAAATATTCTCTTGTTAATCTTTATTAATTATAAGAATAGTTCTTTATGCTTTTATTAAATACCAAGGAGTGTATTCACCTTCCAAGATCAATTTTGATGCTTTACTTTGTTCTCTAAAAAGCTGCAAGTTCTCTATCTCTATTGGCATTGCAGTTTGCTGAAGATCATATGTTAAATCACAAACAAATAGAAAACATATCATCTCTTTGGTAGTACGTTAAACGATGATGAAGAGGCTAATGAAACAGTAACCAAGCAAAGCATTCCTTATATATGCTGGTAAGATTCAGATCTACATCTATTCCATCAATGTGTTTCTCTCTCAACATTTGCCATTCAAATTTCTAATGTTTGACCCAAATTTGCAAAAATATTATTCAAGAAATATGTAATAAAATAGACTTGACTCCTTGACCTTGACCTTGACCATGACCACTTAATTTTTCGATTTCAAACCTATGATTTTCCTTTCGATCTTTCTATGCCTGCGCTGCGCGGAAAACCAACATGCTTTCGTCCCCTTACCTTTGATTCCTTAGGATCCCTGGAAGCTATTAGGTTCTTGGATATAGTAGTTCAACGGGTCGTTCACAGCAACATTTCGACCCCCTAAGGGCAAGGTTTTGTTTTTAGTAGATTAGGATTTGCAATTCATGGGTGGGGGCGCAACTTGTTGTCTGTCTACCTGCCATCCTAATGTAATATAATATTCACCCCTTTTAATATTATGGGTCCGGGTTTTACCGATTATTCCATTGTCGTGCTTTTGGGAGGGTGGATAGTCGGGTTTTTTCTAGAACTGGTGAACTTGATGAAACCGGGAGCTCCCTTACATGTCTGGTTATGCCGGGTGGAAGGGTTCCTGATTTGACAGAGTAGGGACTCCGAAGGAAGTTCTTGGTGAATTTCGTTGGCCGTTACTAAAAAAAACTTTCTAACTACACAGATTTTAGTTACCTCCAAAATTAATTGATCAAAAACGCCCAAAAAATTCAAAATCCAGAAATATTTTAAAACCCTTTGAATTTTATGTTGAAAATTGTAAAAGCAGGATGGATGGTAAACGTGACTAGTTCTTAACCGTCTTCATTGGCCAATTAAAACGGCAAACTGAATTTCTTTTTCTTTTCTTTTTTATAATTTTTTTCTTTCAAAAGTTTACCAATTCACATTTTATATTTTATATTCTATATTTTATTAAGATCGTAAATTTCTTGATTACTCGTGATCGTCATAATCCACATGCTATTATTATTTAATATTACAAATCCGCCATTGACTTCTATGCTGTGTAAAAATAGACCTGTACAAGCCAGCCAATTAGAACTTGGCTGAGCTAGAACTTAGGCGATGGGGTGTACGTTAACATCAAGGGGGTGTTAATGGTGACATGGCATTTTAACTTTCATTGTACACCACTCTCTTCTCGTGTTAAGAGGCATTAAAGTGGCACTAAGTTAACATGAATGATGAATCAAAAGAGAGAAAGGTAAGGGGATGACGGATGAGGTAGAGTTAAGAGGCGTTAAATTATTTTCTTAAAGTGAGCTAATGTGAAAGGAGACAAAGTAGAGGATATGACATTTAGGTGAAGTTAAAGATGGTTAGAGTACCCATGACGACGTCAGAAAAACTTTGAAAAGTACATCGGGGTCCACAAAATACCAATCAAATTAATCCACGTGGACATGTCTATTTTGCAAAGGCCGAAACTAAAGTCAATGTCTGTTTTAATGATTCAGTCAACCAAAATGTCTATTTTAATGGTTTTCCATCTGTTTTCGTCATTTGACTGTTAAGCTGGTCCGACCATTGTATCCTCAAAGAGAGTAGACATTGGTTTTTTAAGACCAAAAAAAAGTATATAAAATATTCAAAACGTAAGGACTAAACTATAAAATGTATGAAATAAAACAACAAAAGAAATTGAAATCCCAATATATTGTCTTTCTTGTTTTTTTTTTTTAGTTTTTTTTTTAGTTTTTATTTCATTTCAGAGGTGACCCGTTATGTCTTTGACCTATTCTCAGTGTAACTAATTTGACCCTTGAATAATATAATAGCTTACCCAAACTCCTCATAACACTTTTATTATAAGTCACAATTGGCCTACATTGGTCAGGAAACCCTCCTATACTTTGAATATTATTAGTCAAAAGACTTTTTTCCCACCATTTTTGTGTTCATATATCCTAACTACTATATATAATATAAGTGTTTGGCATTTATTTGTATATATATGAATAGATTGGTTTTAAAAAACATATATAAATTTGGTTGTCAAAGGAAGATATCACAATCATCAATCTGTACAAAAGTCTTTACTTCATTTGACAGAAAACTGTTATCTTTTAATTCATTGACTTCATCTAGTTCAGAAGGTACGAGCTGATAATCGCTTAAACAATATTATTAAGTACATGATTAGACGCAACCTTATCGTCGGTTAGATACCAGCTTAATGTTATTTTTGTCTCAGTTTGTTCAGGAATAAGCGATAAGGCTAGAGGTGTATTCCAAACAAGATTTGCAACGAATATGGCAATGAACATGGAAAGTTCGTCGAAAGATTTAGTAAATGAAGTTGATCATGTTGATATGCTTGATGCCTCTTTTGATGCTTATGGAGGAGTTATTATAAACATTAAACATGACATGAATGAAAATGTTTTTACTACTTTACTTCAAACATCAATATCCAATGGAGGCTGCAGGTAATTTATATAATTATACGTCTTCGAATTTACAAGTCTAATGTTCAATTGCATGTCTGACTTTTATATATGTCTTTTGCAGGGAAAGAAGGGTGTGTGGCTTAAATTGTCTCTTGAACTTGTGAATCTTGTTAAGCCTGCAATAAAGGTAGTAAATTATTGCGCTTTATCGGAAGGGTTTAATGTTGACTTTTAGTTCTAAGACAAATTTTTTGACTTTTTTTTGTTGACTTATTTAGGAAGGATTTTGGTATCATCATGCTGAACCAACGTATGTTATGCTCGTGTATTGGATTCCGGAAACTGATCATACCCTCCCACCAAATGCTTCACATCGAGTTGGTGTTGCTTCGTTTGTTTTAAACAGTAAAGGGGAGGTTAGCTTTCTTCATTTTTTAAAAATTTCACTAGGAGAGATGATGCATAAAACTATGATTGTATACGCTTTATGTGACCATGGAATTATTTCGTGCTTTAGATTCTTGTGGTTCAAGAGAAAAGCGGAGTATTTAAAGGCTCAAACGTCTGGAAATTACCGACTGGTACTGTTGAGGAGGTATGCACAATTTTTTTTGTTTTGTTAATGTTTTACTTATTTATTTTCAATGAGCATTAGAAGCTTATATTGCATTTATCGGTCTGTAAGAATCGTTTTAACATATGTACCAATCAACCAAACAGAACTGGTCCTTTTCCGGTTGTAACCCAAGTTTGTATTTGGTTCATAGTCCGGTTTGGGACCAAAACCAATTTAGACTACTCTGGTTTCCAGTTCTGTTATTTATGTTTTTTCTGTTTATCGGGTCGGTCCAGTCCAGTTTCAACTCATTAAACACTCCTACTTGCATTTCTTAATATGTATTCTATTTACAGGGAGAAGATATAAGTGCAGCTGCCATAAGGGAAGTGAAAGAAGAAGCTGGAGTATGTATTCTATATTGTAACATTTATAATACTTAAAAAATGTTTTTAATTTATCTAATAATTAACTGTCTTTTTATTATTATTTTCGCTAGATCGATACAGAATTCATGGAAGTCCTTGCATTCAGGTTAGAAGTGTACCAAACATTGTTTTTTTTTTAAAAAATTTTTTATATCAATTTTTTGAAGTCTCTAATCTTAGTGAATATATTAATTAATTTCAGGCAAAGTCACAAAGCATTTTTTAGCAAGTCAGATATGATGTTTGTGTGTATGTTAAAACCGACATCATTTGACATCGAAAAGCAAGATTCTGAGATTGAAGCAGCACAGGTAATTAACCACTGCATCTTCTTATTAATCAATATATTAGTTAATCAATTTAATATTACTTTTATGATTAAAATACATGATTAAATCATGAAATAATTAGAGCTGTTTTTATATGTTCTTTCTTGCAGTGGATGCCAGTTGAAGAATATGCCAATCAGCCCTTTATAAAGGAGCACAATTCTTTTAATTACATTGCTAAAATATGCATAGCAAAAAAAGATAACAAATATGTTGGATTTTCTCCATTGCTTACAACATCTGCAACATCAGCCAAAAAGAGCTATTTGTATTCCAGTTATCAACTAGAGCAGTAATCTAAAGCATGCGTTCGCGATGAACTTAATAGCATTGATAATCTACATTGGTTGTATTTTGTTTTTTAAGTTTTTGTGTACTTACTTTCTGATAATTAAGATATGTAATTTGTTGTTCTTTAATTTATAAACTTTTAAAAAGGGCTCGTAGCCTAGCAGTATCAATGGGTGCACCAATTGTTTCTTTCTATTGTTTATAACTGGTCTAAAGAGAAACTATGTATGTATTATGTGTTCTTTAAGGCGGCTTTCTATAGTCCTGTTTGCGTGTTCTTGTTGGTGGTTGCTTTCGTATTCTGATTAACATTGAAACATCTCAAGGTGGTTATGATGATGGTGTTATGTGTACGTGTTATAATTATGGACTATTTGTACATTTTTTATACAAACTAAATATTATGAATAAGAAAATAAAAAGTTGATTCCAACCGTCATAACCATTGATCAAATCCTTAAGAATTCGAACGAAGGATAAATCCGTAATTTATGCCAAACCAGACGGGATACATATAATTTTCTTTTCTTTTAAATAATATATCCTTCAATTGAACAAACATAATACACTACATAAGGATGTCAGGTAGGCGAGCCAACAAGCTGTAAAGAGTAAATTATGACCCATGGAAGAAATACTCAAACGAGTTGAACACTCCAAGAAACACCTTTTTTCTTTCTTTGAAAATCACATGTGATTGGGTCATACTTTATCTTCAGTTATAAATTAATAATATTCAAATATCGTTATACTCATCATAATCGGTTAATCCACTCATCATAATCAGTTAATCTCACCAATAGCAAAGTTAAAGTAGGACCATTGGTACGTGGTAAAAGGAAGATCTCACATTCATCAATGTGCACAGCAGTCTTTATTTCATTTGACAGAAAACTTTCTTCTTTCATTTCATCGTGTTCATCATGTAATTCGGAAGGTATTATTCGATAAGCGCTTAAACAACCTTGTTAATAACATGATTAGAGTCTTAGACACAACTCTGTGTCAGTTAGATACAAACTTGTATGCATAATAATCACCTGAAGCATACCAAAATAGTTTTATATTTGTCTCAGTTTGTTCAGCATTGAGAGATATAGCTAGAAGTTCATTCCAAACAAGCTCTGTAACAAATATAGCAATGAGCATTAGAAGCTTAGATTGCATTTAGGGGTGAACCGGTTTAGAGTGGTTCAACGTAACCATAGGACCAAACTGGGACAAGGCCCTACTGGTGCTTGTTATATTCAGTTTGGTTCTTGGTTCTATTGTTTCTTAAAAACCGGTCTTTGGTGTTTGCCCTCGGTTCAAGATACTCTCAAAAGTTAATTTTTGATTCAGTTAAGCTTGAGACCAAAACCAGTTTAGACTGGTCCGGTTTTTGGTTATGTTTTTATATGCTTATTGGGCGGTGTCGTGTCTTGTCCAGTTTCAAACCGTAAAACACTCCTACTTACATTTCTTAATATGTATCCTATTTACAGGGAGGAGATATAAGTGCAGCCAGGGGCGAAGGTTTTGAAGGGCCAGTGGTGACCCCCCCCCCCCCCCCCCCTTTGACGCAGTAGTGGAAATTTACGATTTTTGTAGGTAAATTGAGTCCGGCCCCCGCCGATTTGCCACTAACGATCGAAAAAAATTGAGTCCCCCCCCCCCCCCTCCAGATTAATACAGAATTCATTGAGGTCCTTGCATACAGGTAGAAGTGTAGTAATATATTTTTTTTTTTTGAAAAATAATAACCTTGTAAGTCTTTAATTTTAATTTTTATATTAATCTATGAATTTCAGGCAAAGTCACATATCATTCTTTTGCAAGTCAGATCTAATGTTTGTGTGTATGTTAAAACTTAAAACCAACATATATCTTTGGATATTGAAAAGCAGGATTCTGAGATAGAAGCAGGACAGGTAATCAACAACTCTATGATCTCATTAATCCATATATTAGTTATTCTATTTAATAATATCTTTATGATAAAATACATGATTAAATCGTGAAATAATTAGAGTTGTTCTTATATGTTCTTTCTTGTAGTGGATGCCAGTTGAAGAATATGCCAAGCAGCCCTTTATAAAGAAGCACAAATCTTTTGATTATATTGCTACCATTATTAGTACTTTCTGTTGGTTTTGAGCTCCCCTAGCTACACTTAGTGCTACTAGGTACATTTGTTTGTTTTGGTCTCACAGATGTTAGAAGAAAATTAGTTAAACTTGATTTTTATCTTATGTTATGTACATTATAAACATATGTTAATATTTATAGCCTAAGTTAGAATGTTAGTTATAACCGGTTTGTGACACACCGGTTAGATAGATAATTATAACCTAAGTATTATGTAAATTCGAAGGGTTGCGTCTGTATTGTTGCATCGGTTCAGAACTATAAATAGGGACCGATCTCATCATTTGTAAATAAGAAAGTTTAAGTTTGTTTTCTAAATAACTAACTTTCAAACTTCCCTCTCTCTTTCCCTCCACACTTAAACCGTCGCATACCAACAACAATTACCGAAGAGACCTGTGCAGAAATCAACAACAGAGTGGCGGACTTAAGTATATGCGTAGGAGGTGGCCGCCCCTGTAAAAAAATAAATCTCGGATCCGCCACTCGTCTCATCCTCCCTAGACCAGATGAGTGAAATTTTAGTGGGTACGTTTGTATATTTATATTACTTGTCGCCAATTACCCACATATTTAAATATTAGATTTCAGATAAAATTTTGTTGTAGGCTTTTCATTCGTTTCGGATAAGATTTCGGTCACCGGGTGTTGCTGCAATTTGCAGATGTATGTTTTTATTTTCTTAAGTTTTGTATTCTTGTGTTGAAACCATGTTCTTCATGTGGGGTTGCCACCTTGCATGTGAGGTGTCTTTATGTTATATTGTTATGGTCATATAGCATGCAATTTGCTATAAATACTATTTACTCCACTTGTTTCTTTAATCTTTTTACTGGTTTCATCTCATCTAAAGAGTAAGTTGCTACACATGATCATGGGCTCTTTAATGAAGAAGCTTATTATGGTTCTGTTTGCATGTTCTTATAGGTGGTCACTTTCTTATTCTGATTCAATCTCTAAAAAACCACAAGATGGATGTCAAAACTGCAACAATTGTCCATATCCATGCAACCCTCAACTACTGCAACCACCACCGCCACCACCGCGTAAAGGGAGCGCGATATACGCTGCGCCACCGCCGCCTCCAGCGGCTACTAATTGTCCGCCAGTAGCTCCGGTTACCTGCTGTAAAAACACTCCTCCTAATCCTATGCCAAATACTGGTTTTCCTAATTATAGTTATGGGAACTTTACACAAGACTCTAGCTTTTCAAGAACCAAGTGTTCTTTTATGATGGTGTTTGCTTCCCTTTGTATTTGTTTTTGGTGTTTGAATTATTGAAGAAACTTTACAAGTTCTTGTGTTGTACAGGTATGTCAGATTATCCTTTTAATTTCTTCTGCTTTCATTTGTTTAATTATTTAGTTCCCTATTTACTTGCTGTCAAAAAGTCAAAACCCAAATTTTGGTTAAATTTTTTTTTAATGGTGACTTTTTTTATGAGTGACGCATTGTCACATTCGCCTATCGGCGAACCCTAGCCAAGATCTGCTCAGACTATGTTGTCTTAACCGGATCCGCATGTTTATTTTCTTAATGTGTCATACAAATACTTTTAGTAAAAGAGAAAAATCCCAAGAATACACATTTTGAACAATGTTTTTTTTTTACTAAATAAAAGCAACAAATTAGAAAACAACACATAAGCTTATTAAGAATGCTAGAATTGAGTCAACTAAGGTAAACACGTGTAAAGAGTCAACTAGAGTTTAGATGAGTAAAAAAATTAGCGTGTTCAAAATTTTAGGTAGTACACTTTAATTACTGATCTAGCTAAACTCTAACCCGGCTAAAGTTTAGCTGGTTCAGAGAGGCATACTGACTAAAATTTAATCGGCACTTTACACACACGTTATGGTGTTATTGCTTTGTTTTGTGTACAACATTGTACTAATGTAAATTTATCTGTTTTTATTATCATACTAATAGTTGATCTTTAAATCCAGGTGTTAGTGTTGCCTGTTGAGGCCTTTAATATGCCGAAGTGAGAGATAATTAGGTACATATGGATATTATGTATGGAACTTATTCAAAATATTAGGAAATTGTAATGATATTATATGATTTTATTAGAAAGTTATTATTTTTTTACCATATGTTTGTTAAAAGATCAATAACGTTTACCATACATTGGCCTTGTCATGATAAACATCATCCGCGTGACAACCTAAAGACAACGTTTTTAGTGGGGTCAATTTGGAGCAACTTGAGTATTTTCATCAAATTGATTGAGTATTTTATGGCTAAAAAACGTCTATGAGTCCAGTTATTGGACCTGTCATGATCCCACCGGTAATTGATCGAGTAAAAACCGGCCCGGATAAGCATCTTTGAACCGTTCTTAATGTGAATCGGCGGGTCACAAGTTTGACGGGTTACCTTTTTTTTTGAAAATTAACTTTCATTAAACAAAGCAAACACAGCCCTCAAAGCAAGGACCGGCCGCACCAACCAAGATTACAACATATACAGAGGAGAACGACACCAATCCTTCCAAACTAAACTAACAACATTGCTTCTATTCTTAAACCATAAGAAAGACATAGACTTGACTCTCGCCACGATATCCGAAATATTAGCTTTGTTGCCATTGAAAACCAAGTCGTTCCTCGCGTACCAAAGCGTCCACATAGTGACCATAACGATGCCGTGCACAAGCCTCTTTTTAACCTTTCTGCCCTGAATCTCCTTGTAAACCTGCAGCAAGTCTTGAATGTCGAACGCAAAAATAGGAGCAATGCCAAGCCATCGACTTATAGCATCCCACACATTAGAAGCTAAAATGCAGTCTGCGAATACATGTATGACCGTCTCCTCGTCTGAGTCGCACCAGGGGCAAAAGACATCCGATAACGCCACATGCCTCTTGATCAATTCCTTCTTAGTCGGAAGCCTTTTCATAGACGCTCTCCATACCATAATATGACACTTTAGCAGCACCCAAGACGTCCATTTTAACACACAACTACTCTCCACAGCAGTCCGCTTTTGGATGAATTCTCGAACCGATTTTGCAGAGAAACTCCCATCTTTACTCCCACCCCAAACCCAATCATCACTAGACTCAAACAAAGTTATCCTGTCGATGCAATATACAAGCTGTATCCACTGCTGAAAAGCGTCCACAGACACAATCTGAGAGCTCCACTCAGCTTCGAATACCCACCTGGAACCTCTCCACTTCACGCGATCTGCTATAGTGCAGTTTTTGTCCGTTTCAAGGTTAAAGAGGATCGGCCAGCGCTGTTTTAGGGCCTCACTTCCCTGCCAAACATCTAACCAAAATCTGATCTTGTCTCCTTTTCCAACCTTCGGCCTGATCAAAGAGTGAAGAAATACATTCCCTGCCTTGATCGCTCCCACTGTTTTAACAATACTCTTCCAATTCCCAGCCGCGTGATTATTGACCGGCAAGAAGCCCCATTCCTTTTTATTTGTGTGACAAGCATCAATGATCCTTCTCCATAACAGACCCGGGTACCGACGATATCTCCAAGCCCACTTGAACAAGAGCGCCTCGTTAACATCTTTCAATTTTTTAATACCCAACCCACCTTGTTTTTTCGGGGTAGTAACCTTGTCCCAACTAACCCAATGGATTTTATTAATGTCGCTAGAACCGGACCATAAAAATCTCTTCATAATTTTTTCAAGATTGTCTATCACCTTCCCGGAGCTTTGTATAACGAAAAATAATAAATAGGAAGGCTCGCAAGAACCGATTTAATAAGCGTAACCCGCCCCCCAATAGAGAGAAGTTCTGCCTTCCACAACGCAAGTCTAGCTTTAAAAACCTCCACCACTTTCTTCCAATTGCCGCACTTGTTCATATTAGCTCCCACCCTAATTCCCAAGTACTCAAGTGGAAAACTTCCCCTTTTACACCCCAAGGAATCCGCCATCTCATCTACCGCCTCTAGACCAATCCCAATCCCAATAAGATTTGACTTATTGATATTAATTTTCAGCCCCGATACAACAAAAAAACATCTCAATATGCGAGCCATGTTGAGAATATTACTCTCCGACCACTCACCAAGAATGAGAGCATCGTCTGCGTACAAGAGATGCGATATAATACCTTCATCTTTTTTTAGATTGATCCCTTGAAACTCACCAATCCGAGTCGCCTTGTAAATAACACAAGAGAGCGCTTCCATAACTACCAAAAACAAAAAAGGAGACAACGGATCTCCTTGTCTAAGCCCCTTATGACACGAGAACTCAAACGTGGGAGACCCGTTTACAAGAATCGCAGACCTAGCCGATTGCAAAACTCCCAACACCCACATACACCATCTCTCCGGGAATTGCATTTGCTGCATAATCGAAATCAAGAACTTCCAATTAATATTATCATAAGCCTTCTCGAAGTCTATCTTTAGAACAAACGCCCTTCTCTTTCTTCTTTTCAACCATTCAATCACCTCATTTAGGACTAAAGGACCATCCAAAATATACCTCTCTTTTAGAAAAGCAGATTGGGACTCGGAAATGACATCCCCCATAACCTCCTTTATTCTATTCGCCAAAATTTTCGAAATCACTTTACTCACCATCCCAATGAGGTTAATAGGCCTATAATCCTTCATATTGGTCGGATTCTTACACTTCGGAACCAAAGTAATAAACGACGAACTACATTCCGGGCTAATGACACCCGAATTGTAGAAGTCGTTCATAATATTAAAAAAGTCGTCTTCTAAATCACCCCAGAATTTCTGAACGAAGTTAAAGTTAAAACCGTCTGGGCCCGGGGCTTTATCTTTTCCGCACTAAAAAACAGCACACTTGATTTCATCTTTAGAGAAAACCCGAACCAAACCCTCTCATTTATTAAGCGGAACCGTCTTCACACCTTCGCACAACAACACAGGCCGATCTTTGTACCTTTCTTTGAAATGCTCACGAAAGAATTTTAGAACTTCCCTTTTCACAGTCGTAGGTTCCGTCTTCCATTCACCACCTACTTCAATACCCGGGATAGCATTTGAAGCTCTCCTGCCGTTAATAATTCTGTGGAAAAAAGCAGAATTTTCGTCACCTTCTGCAGCCCAATTCGTGCGCGCTCTCTGTTGCAGATCTTTGTTTCGGGAATGCGCAATCTCTGCTAATTTCAGCCGGCATTCTTCCAAGGTCCACGTTTCTTCTTCGGACAGATCTCTTTGTTCCATGTAAACTTCCAATACTTCCAATTCTTTTTTACATAACTCCTCCACCTCAGTTTGTTTTTTGCGGAAGTCTTCTTTCCACGATCGCAGCCTTCCGCGGAGAGTTTTTAGCTTATTCCAAAGCCTTAAATCAGCTTTAACACCTTCAGAATTTCCAGCCAAAACTTCATGAACCACCGCCACACACTCCTCGTTACTCCCCCAAGTATTGAACCAACGGAAGGGCTTCGGACCAAAGTTTTTACTCGTCATGGACAGCAGCAGTGGACTATGATCCGAAAGACCTTTGGAAAGCGCTCTTAAGCAAGCATTCGGTCATTTGTCTAGCACTTTGGAACATACCAACACACGGTCTATTTTACTTTGTTTATTACCACTACCTTTACCAGCTAGGAACGTGTACTTCCTACCCTTCATGTCATATTTGAACAAACCCATGTCTTCGATAAAATCGTTAAAGTCTCTAGCACTAGTAGCATTGAATCTAGTATTCTTCCTTTCATCCGCGCACCTAACCGTATTAAAGTCCCCGGCTAAAATCCACATCCCTTCATTATTTTCCATCACATTTCTCAACCTATGCCATAAATCCCTCTTTTGAACGTCATTTTGTGGCCCATAAATGTTGACTAAATTCATCTTAACTTGACACTCTTTCAACCAACCACTAATAAGAAGAAAATTCCTATCCTTTATAACCGCTTCCTTATTAAAGGAGCTAGGATTCCACATACTAGCCATTCCTCCCGATAATCCAGTAGGATCCACCAATTCGAACTCAAAATTACCATGACCCCAAAACCACCCCAACATATCCCTTGTAACACCTTGAACCTTAGTCTCTTGCAAAGCCAAAAACATAACCTCATTAGACTTTTTCAATTCCCTCACCCATTCATCTTTCCCTACAACCCCCATGCCTCGAACATTAAGACTTAAACAATTCATTGACGACCCTCTTGTACGCCTTCCCCACTAATAGTTTCGTTCAACAAGTCTTGAAAATTATGAAGTTCAACTCCTAATTTTCTACCCAAAGTTACTGTATGAGCTACCTCCTCAAACACTGTTCCCCCCTTCCAATTAGAGCCCACCCCCTCCTTTCTTCGGAGCCCATCAGAAATTGAGACTGTACCCTCTAAGCCCAAGACCCCAGCGTTGCTGCTTGTTTCCATCTCCTGCCCAAGCCCACTCGCTTCTCTAGGTCCAGACAAGATTGGCTCACCCGAACTATTACCTGATAACTCCTCAGATGAAGTGGAGTCCACAATTCCAATCAGCTCATTAAGCCCAAAACAATCATCGGACTTCCTTCTAGGTTTCTTACCTTTGGGCCTATCCAAACTGCTACCCGACTTATCCAGCCCATTAATAGTAATTTTCTTCCCTTTTTTCCTTTTATTCTTTTTTGAAACAGAAAAATAATACCTCTTATCTTTTGATTTATTTCCAGAATTACCTCTAACTGAATCATTAAATACCTCCGATTGTTTAGCTTCCAGAATAATTGGTACTTCATTCGAATTTGGAATGTCTTCCATAACCGCCTCGTCAGCATTAAACTCAACATTATTGCCTTCCTGATTTTCCGCCGCAAGATTATCACTTTCCATTACGTTTCTGTCAACCATCTCGGTGACTCTGTAGCCGGAATCCCTGTATCACGTTCCTGAGTAACTTTCGTCTCGGTCGTAGCCGATTCTTTTAACCAATCTCTATCTTCCTCTGCTACCCAAACCCGATATTTTCGGCCTTTCCATATGACTACCACCTCTTCTTGAACACGTCTACCATCCGATAATAATAGCCCAACATAATCAAACGACAAATCAACTTCAAACTGATCATGTTTAGCTTCGTGCACCACCTTCCCAAACCGTTCACCAATCCTGTTAAGGATTTCATTGTTAAGCAAATGCAGAGGTACCCCTTGTATACGAAGCCATGCCAATCTTTCAAACGGTAGAGATTAACCAGACCATAGATCAGCCGCAAAACAAACTTCCTTGTTGTTCTTTATAAGTACTAGAAATTCTTCAGCCTCCTTCTTATCAGGAAAGGAGATCATAACGGACATACCACCTAGAAACTGCACAAAGCCTCTCCCCTCTGTCATATCTTTTACCACCTGCATAATGGTCTTTAAAGCGTCAATGTCAGCCACTCTTAAGATAATCGCCTTTCCAAGAGCATAAGTCTTTGCCACATGCTCATCTTGTACCACAATCACTTTCTCTTCACTTTGTTTACCCAGGAAAGCATCCCTGAACGACGTGGATCCTGTATAAACATTAGACTGGCCTTCTTTACGTATTGCTTCTATATTCGCTGTAGGGCTGGCAATTTCAGACACAGACACGATAACACGACACGAACCTGCCTGTTCTTAACAGGTTTCGTGTTTAACCTTAACAGGTTTCGTGTCTTAAACAGGTCGACACGTTAAGACCTGTTTATTTTCGTGTCTTAACAGGTTAAATACCTGTTAACTTGTTAAGACCCGTTTAGACCTGTTAGTTTTTGGTGGGCCTTGCCTTGGGTATCATCAGACATTCCATATTTCCACTTAACCCTAAAGTTCTTTGACCACTTTCCATTTTCCAACGCCTCCCTCATCTCCTCATTTCTCATCATACTCTCTTCACTACACACTCACACATCAACACCACCAACAATAACATCAGTAACAACCCTACAATTTATTTAACTTGAATCACCACCTAATTTAGCTGCACCTAATAGAGTGAGAGAGAGAGGGGGAAACGGGGCAGCGAGAGAGAAAGGCAAGGGAGAGAGAGACCCTACGGGTCGTTCATCGGGTCCGACCGACAGCGAGCAGAAGCCACCCTTCTTTTTTTCTTTGGGTCTCGGATCCTTGAGGTTCTACAATAACATCTCTCGGTAACCAGTTTCCTTATCGCGGCCAGTTTAGCTTCGGGTTGGGGGTTACGAGCAGCCACAGTGGCCGATTTGGGTGAGTTATTCGGATCTGGGGACCGATGGTGGGTTCGTTGTTGTTGGATTCGGAGCCGGTTGTCATGGTAACCTGTTAAAAGATGTTAACGTTTCTTATCGTGTCTTATCGTGTATTATCGTGTTAACCCGTTAAAAATATATTTGTGTCGTGTTCGTATGACCATTCGGGTCACCGTGTCTTATCGTGTCGTGTCTTATCGTATATGCCAGCCCTAATTCGCTGGAACATGAGACTGCTTCACTCTAGAATCATCCTTCTTCCTGTTATCAACCTCCCCGTCTTCTAAAGTGAACCTAGCAACATTCAAACTCAACTTGTAATGACCCATTCGGATCCCGGACAGTGCTTTCTCCATTTCTCCAGCGTTCTTGACATCTAATAACGAAACAAATCCGAAACGGTTCCCCAATCTATCTTTCTTTCTGGCAATATACAGGTCGTAAATCTCTGCATGTGCCCGTACAAACCCGGCTAAATCATTCCACTGCAGCGATCCGGAAGATTGGTGACGAAAAACTTAGTGATCCTTCTTTGAATGTTGATCAGAATAGGCTTCCGATGTTCCTGACTCTTCATTCCCGAGAGAGTTTACCTGACGGGTTACCTACAGGTAGGGTGCATACTAGTAAAAAACGTCAGTTAAAGTTTTAACTAAAGTGGTTGAATATAGAACCGTTACAAGAAAACAAAATCATAGCTATAACTAATACTTGCCTGGGATGCTTGTCATGAACCATTTCATTTAAAGCTTAAAACAGCTTTTATGCTTAAATCCTATATTTTAATACATCTTCTAGGATGCATAGGAATAAATCATTTTATTAAACATAACAATTTACGGTAGTGAAAACGAACCGCTTTAATTAACCAACTAGTGGACTGTAACTTAGGTTGTGTTACAAATGAAGAAGATGGTGTGGTGGGTCAATAAAGCTTTTAAGCTTTACTTTTGGTCTATGATTTTCTTAAAGTTAAAAACTTTATGATTCTATTGATGACCAATGTTCATTACACTCAAGGGGTTTAAGGTTTCGTGTCTCTTTTAAAACATACTAGTGGGTTACATACCCGCGCTTCACGAGCCGAGCCGATCCGAGCGGAGCTTTGCTCGTGCTTGGCTCGTTTACAAACCGAACCGAGCCGATCGGCTCATTTACAATCGAGCGTAAAACCGAACGAGCATTCTTCGAGCGCAAATTTTCCGAGCGAGCGCCGAGCGAGAATCGAGCGGCGAGTCTTTTCGGACAACCATAAATTTGGAATGTTTCCTTCAATATTCTCGCTGCCTAGTGATGACTAAGGTTCGACCGTTCGAGAATTCGGCTCTAGTTAAGGCCTGTGATGTGATGAGCATACTACAGAGAACGATTGTCGTGTTGTGGCGTAGGTTGATAGCGGGAGATGATTGATCGTGGACAACTAATGGGAATAGGAAGTCAAGCATGTTTTTTCACGACTCAGGGTTTTACAATCAAACTTAGTGTTAAGTTATCATTGGGTTGACTAGGCCAATAACTATAACTATAAATATAATTCTATATATGCATATATTGAGCCAAATCCAATAGAGTAGTATGTATAAAACTATAAATACAATTGTAATTAATATGTATATATATAATTATATATATAATAAACAAATAAAAATTATATCGAGCCGAACCGAGCCGAGCGGACCCTTGCTCATGCTTGGCTCATTTATAAACCGAACCGAGCCGATCGGCTCGTTTACAGCCGAGCGGAAAATCGAGCGAGCAATTTTCGAGCAAATTCCGAACGAGCGGCGAGCGATCGGCGAGCGTTTTGAACAGCCCTAATTATTACTCCAAACAAGTGCCATATCAGAATAATATTACACTCTCCAAAGGTTTTACACTTTTACTACAACATATGGTGTTTAAAGGCAATATATTTGAAAGCTACATAGGAAATGTAAAATAAAAGTCTTTATATATATCCATCACATGTGCACCAAAACACAATTTGATAAGGTAAATAAACTTGCTTCAAGACACATCCTTTGATTAACCAAGAATGCCTAAACATCAACAATGTCTCCCATGCACTAAACACCATAAAACAACTTATTCACATATTACAAAGTTAAAATATCATCCTTTGCATACACTAAACATTTACACAACACTTACACAGTCAATAATAATAATAATAATAAAATACAATGATTAAAAATACATTTAAAAATTTCCACATGTTAATGCCTGATCAAAAATACATAAATAAAAATATATTAGCAAGCAAAAAAGTGATGTTTTTTTACTTTTTTTTTAATTTTACCCACCAACCATCCTATCTAGGTTTCGCAACGGAACCTCCACCAATATTGTCCGATCTGCCCATACTACCCGTCGGACTCCCCAACCCCATCTGATGATGATACGAACCCGAACCCGAAAGCGAACCCGAATTATACATCTGGTGATGATGACGTCCTCCCATCATCACCCCACCTTGCATCCCTCCATACATCCCACCACCGCTGACGTCACTATACCCACCGGAACCACCACCGCCGCCGCCGCCACCACCGCCACCGCCACCAGACGACCCATCCTCTCTCTCCCAACCGTCTTCTCCCCTTCCATTTCCCTATACTTTGCCAAATAAACCTTCAACGGCTCAACATATTCTTCAAACCCTAACGTCGTCATCGCCCACAGCAAATCGTCACCGTTGATCGTCTTACGCTTCTCTATCTTCCTCTGCTACCCAAACCCGATATTTCCGGCCTTTCCATATGACTACCACCTCTTCTTGAACACGTCTACCATCCGATAATAATAGCCCAACATAATCAAACGACAAATCAACTTCAAACTGATCATGTTTAGCTTCGTGCACCACCTTCCCAAACCGTTCACCAATCCTGTTAAGGATTTCATTGTTAAGCAAATGCAGAGGTACCCCTTGTATACGAAGCCATGCCAATCTTTCAAACGGTAGAGATTAACCAGACCATAGATCAGCCGCAAAACAAACTTCCTTGTTGTTCTTTATAAGTACTAGAAATTCTTCAGCCTCCTTCTTATCAGGAAAGGAGATCATAACGGACATACCACCTAGAAACTGCACAAAGCCTCTCCCCTCTGTCATATCTTTTACCACCTGCATAATGGTCTTTAAAGCGTCAATGTCAGCCACTCTTAAGATAATCGCCTTTCCAAGAGCATAAGTCTTTGCCACATGCTCATCTTGTACCACAATCACTTTCTCTTCACTTTGTTTACCCAGGAAAGCATCCCTGAACGACGTGGATCCTGTATAAACATTAGACTGGCCTTCTTTACGTATTGCTTCTATATTCGCTGTAGGGCTGGCAATTTCAGACACAGACACGATAACACGACACGAACCTGCCTGTTCTTAACAGGTTTCGTGTTTAACCTTAACAGGTTTCGTGTCTTAAACAGGTCGACACGTTAAGACCTGTTTATTTTCGTGTCTTAACAGGTTAAATACCTGTTAACTTGTTAAGACCCGTTTAGACCTGTTAGTTTTTGGTGGGCCTTGCCTTGGGTATCATCAGACATTCCATATTTCCACTTAACCCTAAAGTTCTTTGACCACTTTCCATTTTCCAACGCCTCCCTCATCTCCTCATTTCTCATCATACTCTCTTCACTACACACTCACACATCAACACCACCAACAATAACATCAGTAACAACCCTACAATTTATTTAACTTGAATCACCACCTAATTTAGCTGCACCTAATAGAGTGAGAGAGAGAGGGGGAAACGGGGCAGCGAGAGAGAAAGGCAAGGGAGAGAGAGACCCTACGGGTCGTTCATCGGGTCCGACCGACAGCGAGCAGAAGCCACCCTTCTTTTTTTCTTTGGGTCTCGGATCCTTGAGGTTCTACAATAACATCTCTCGGTAACCAGTTTCCTTATCGCGGCCAGTTTAGCTTCGGGTTGGGGGTTACGAGCAGCCACAGTGGCCGATTTGGGTGAGTTATTCGGATCTGGGGACCGATGGTGGGTTCGTTGTTGTTGGATTCGGAGCCGGTTGTCATGGTAACCTGTTAAAAGATGTTAACGTTTCTTATCGTGTCTTATCGTGTATTATCGTGTTAACCCGTTAAAAATATATTTGTGTCGTGTTCGTATGACCATTCGGGTCACCGTGTCTTATCGTGTCGTGTCTTATCGTATATGCCAGCCCTAATTCGCTGGAACATGAGACTGCTTCACTCTAGAATCATCCTTCTTCCTGTTATCAACCTCCCCGTCTTCTAAAGTGAACCTAGCAACATTCAAACTCAACTTGTAATGACCCATTCGGATCCCGGACAGTGCTTTCTCCATTTCTCCAGCGTTCTTGACATCTAATAACGAAACAAATCCGAAACGGTTCCCCAATCTATCTTTCTTTCTGGCAATATACAGGTCGTAAATCTCTGCATGTGCCCGTACAAACCCGGCTAAATCATTCCACTGCAGCGATCCGGAAGATTGGTGACGAAAAACTTAGTGATCCTTCTTTGAATGTTGATCAGAATAGGCTTCCGATGTTCCTGACTCTTCATTCCCGAGAGAGTTTACCTGACGGGTTACCTACAGGTAGGGTGCATACTAGTAAAAAACGTCAGTTAAAGTTTTAACTAAAGTGGTTGAATATAGAACCGTTACAAGAAAACAAAATCATAGCTATAACTAATACTTGCCTGGGATGCTTGTCATGAACCATTTCATTTAAAGCTTAAAACAGCTTTTATGCTTAAATCCTATATTTTAATACATCTTCTAGGATGCATAGGAATAAATCATTTTATTAAACATAACAATTTACGGTAGTGAAAAACGAACCGCTTTAATTAACCAACTAGTGGACTGTAACTTAGGTTGTGTTACAAATGAAGAAGATGGTGTGGTGGGTCAATAAAGCTTTTAAGCTTTACTTTTGGTCTATGATTTTCTTAAAGTTAAAACTTTATGATTCTATTGATGACCAATGTTCATTACACTCAAGGGGTTTAAGGTTTCGTGTCTCTTTTAAAACATACTAGTGGGTTACATACCCGCGCTTTCACGAGCCGAGCCGATCCGAGCGGAGCTTTGCTCGTGCTTGGCTCGTTACAAACCGAACCGAGCCGATCGGCTCATTTACAATCGAGCGTAAAACCGAACGAGCATTCTTCGAGCGCAAATTTTCCGAGCGAGCGCCGAGCGAGAATCGAGCGGCGAGTCTTTTCGGACAACCATAAATTTGGAATGTTTCCTTCAATATTCTCGCTGCCTAGTGATGACTAAGGTTCGAACCGTTCGAGAATTCGGCTCTAGTTAAGGCCTGTGATGTGATGAGCATACTACAGAGAACGATTGTCGTGTTGTGGCGTAGGTTGATAGCGGGAGATGATTGATCGTGGACAACTAATGGGAATAGGAAGTCAAGCATGTTTTTTCACGACTCAGGGTTTTACAATCAAACTTAGTGTTAAGTTATCATTGGGTTGACTAGGCCAATAACTATAACTATAAATATAATTCTATATATGCATATATTGAGCCAAATCCAATAGAGTAGTATGTATAAAACTATAAATACAATTGTAATTAATATGTATATATATAATTATATATATAATAAACAAATAAAAATTATATCGAGCCGAACCGAGCCGAGCGGACCCTTGCTCATGCTTGGCTCATTTATAAACCGAACCGAGCCGATCGGCTCGTTTACAGCCGAGCGGAAAATCGAGCGAGCAATTTTCGAGCAAATTCCGAACGAGCGGCGAGCGATCGGCGAGCGTTTTGAACAGCCCTAATTATTACTCCAAACAAGTGCCATATCAGAATAATATTACACTCTCCAAAGGTTTTACACTTTTACTACAACATATGGTGTTTAAAGGCAATATATTTGAAAGCTACATAGGAAATGTAAAATAAAAGTCTTTATATATAATCCATCACATGTGCACCAAAACACAATTTGATAAGGTAAATAAACTTGCTTCAAGACACATCCTTTGATTAACCAAGAATGCCTAAACATCAACAATGTCTCCCATGCACTAAACACCATAAAACAACTTATTCACATATTACAAAGTTAAAATATCATCCTTTGCATACACTAAACATTTACACAACACTTACACAGTCAATAATAATAATAATAATAAAATACAATGATTAAAAATACATTTAAAATTTCCACATGTTAATGCCTGATCAAAAATACATAAATAAAAATATATTAGCAAGCAAAAAAGTGGTGTTTTTTACTTTTTTTTTAATTTTACCCACCAACCATCCTATCTAGGTTTCGCAACGGAACCTCCACCAATATTGTCCGATCTGCCCATACTACCCGTCGGACTCCCCAACCCCATCTGATGATGATTACGAACCCGAACCCGAAAGCGAACCCGAATTATACATCTGGTGATGATGACGTCCTCCCATCATCACCCCACCTTGCATCCCTCCATACATCCCCACCACCGCTGACGTCACTATACCCACCGGAACCACCACCACCGCCGCCGCCACCACCGCCACCGCCACCAGACGACCCATCCTTCTCTCTCCCAACCGTCTTCTCCCCTTCCATTTCCCTATACTTTGCTAAATAAACCTTCAACGGCTCAACATATTCTTCAAACCCTAACGTCGTCATCGCCCACAGCAAATCGTCACCGTTGATCGTCTTACGCTTCTCTCTCTGACACTTGTCAACGCTTCACCGGTTATGAAACTTATGAACTCCGATACACACTCCTGAACTGTCTCCTTTGCGTCCTTTGATATCTTTTGCGTTTGCTGGTAACGCCTTTTTCATGATCCGGCTCACGTTAGCAATCGGCAGGAACCTATCCTGTTCTCTCGCCGACAACTCTCCGCCGCCGTTCTGTCCCCCGATTCGTTGTCAGAATCCGCCATAGCTAAACAATAATAATATTAATAATAATAATTATGATGTTGATGGTAATAATAATAATAATATTATTATATTAATAATAATAATAATGATAATAATAATAAGGTGATGTGGTGACCGGAGACGATGGGAGGAAGGGGGAGGGGGGCTATGGATTGGGAGTGAAGTATGGTGAATTGGTGATCGTTGGATTGGGGATAATAATGGATTGAGGGTGACACGTGGAGGAATATGGACTGTTTGTTTGGTGATAAGGGGGAGATGATGTGGGAGGTGTTAGAGCCGTTGGATTGGTGATTGGGGTGGGGGGAATGGACGGTTGATGGATGGTGGTGTGGCTTTTTGGTCGTGTGAAGTCGCACGAGAATCTTGAGTGGAGTGGGTTATTTAAATTTAAATAAAGTTATAAATTTGTTGCCTTAGGCAATAATTATCATTAGATAATTAGGTCACTTTAGAGTGTTAAAATGCAATAAAAGTAAAGCTATAATTAAAAAAAAAAAGATAGCACTTCACATTTTTAGCAAGTTGTATTTATGTGATGTTTTAGAGCATTCACAATCAATCCACCAAATCCCCTCCATCAAATTACACTAAAAATCACTACTCAACCTCTAAATCTTCTCTCTCCTAATTAAAATAATAATATTTTTTCATACTTTTATCATTATATTTCTCTCTCCTCACTCACAACCACTTCCAAAAATATTAAAATATTTTTTAGGGGTAAACAGTAACTTTTCATATTTAGGGGTAAAAGTGTTTCCACCAAATATTCTCTATATCCTCCACTCACAACCACTTATACTCACCCCATATAATTTGGTGGACACACTCACAGAAATTTGGTTCCCGGTTGTGAATGCTCTTAGTCATAGTTATTAAAGCTACAAGGCACACAAATAAGCTTTGTAAGTTACAGGTGTTTAAAAAACATGAGTTTTTTTTAAGTGAGACACAATATAAAAATATATTTTTAGGGGGTTTTAAGCATGTTTTAGGGTGATTCTAGACTTGTTTAGGCTGGTATAATTGTTTCTTTTTTGAAAGGCCAACAAGTCGTCACGGGCTCCCGTGGGAATCCCTTTATGACGAATTCAGGATACCCACGGGCATCCGGGTCTACCAATCCATGAAAAACCCGACTATCTACCCACCCGAAGGCACGACAGTGAATAATCGGTAAAACCTGGTATCCTTAAGGCTCGAACTTATGACCATTAGGCCTCAAGTCACCTATCATTAGGCCTCCATACCATTTCACCAGAAGATGGGTGATGGTATAATTGTTTCTGACTTCTTTAGATGATTCTTGGTCGGAATTCAACCAGAAATTAGCCTGAAAAATGCATATGAGGCCTGAAAGTTAGGTTTTTGAAGCGAAGCGAGAAGGCTATTATGAAGCCTGACAAGTGAGCCTTGACAATAGAGGTTTCCAGTGCGTAACTGTATGTGGTAGAGACCACTAAGGCATCTATGTCATGGCATAACCAACGATTCTAGGTTATTTAGGACGGTGTTGTTGGACGGCTATTGCCGTGTAACGTTTTAAAGCCTAGTCATTTGGTTTTATTGTGGATTTTGGTTGTATTGTAGTGTGTTTCTAAAAGCTTAGACTTTCTCTTACACAACACTGGTAGGATGCTTGTAAGGGTGATTTTTATTTGAGTATGTATGGTATATGTTGTTCTTTGATGGCTTATGTACCTTGTTTTACATATGTGGACGCTCGCTCACTGTTCTCTCTATATTTATAGTAGCTCTCTATTACTCTTTTAGTGTTGTTTGCTTGTCGATTGTGTGTTATAGAGCCCGGGGGCCTCTCTGGAAAACAATCTCTCTATCCGTAAGGATATGGATAAGGTTTTGCCTACATCTCACCCTTCCTAGACTCTACTATTAACTATGTTAGTTGTGTGATTTACTGGATAAGGTTGTTGGTTATGGTTGGTTGTGAGGGTCCTGGCCTTTAATGGGTTTAATACGATGGTCCCGTTCTTTAGTACGTTTATTTTGACGTTCCATACCTTTTTTTTCTTTTTAAGAATTATAGGTAGCATACAAATTTTTTACTCCCCATTAAAAAACAAATAACACAAGATACAATAATAAAAATCACCGCCCTTTATTTATGTGGAGTTGTAATAGCCCCACATCTACATACAACCGTCAATTGTGACTAATTAATTTGTGATTAGGTTGTCTGTTTTAATGATATTTAAATGAGTAAATAATTCTTTGTTTTTTTTAATGGCCAACAAATACTTTACAAGCCTGGTTATTCAGGTGAATCCAGTGACGAAAAGACTATCCATGTCTGGCGAACGCAGACGATACTGATGACCACCATTTCAGAGAAAACTCGCTACT